>JAAVMA010000028.1:0-80075 GCA_022985105.1 Penicillium ochrochloron
TATAAACTGATTTGCTTTGACTGAGTACACCCGATCACCAGTGGGCTATCGGGCTCATAACTATCAACTATGTGACAGCTACGGAGTACTTGGAAATAGGCCAATCAGAGCAACGGAATCAAAGGGAGGAATTGAGTGTATGATTGATTGATTGATTGAAGAACATAAAATGAGGGCGCTCATGGGGGTTGAAATACCCATGAACTTGCAGTATAACGAAGGTCCACGGATGTTGAAAATCCTGGTGCCTGATGACAACATAAATGGCTGGGATTCGCCATACAAAAGTGTTGCATTAGCTGGAACGCAATTGTTGTGATGTTCATCCTTGTTTTGGTACGAGTAGCAACCCATTGGGGTTGACATAATATAAAATAATAGTAGTAAAACAGCTATCTAGCCGGTAGCACAATATATCTTGCGATAAGTCTTCCATGTGATACCTAGAAGATCAGCTAGGTAGCTTAGATAAATAGCAGACAAAGGAAAGACTAAGTTAACGAGAGCTAACTCTCTAGCCCGGCGGCTAGCCCTAGCTAAAGAGTTTATTTTAAAGAGAATAAGTAAGAGATTAACTACTATATACGCCAGATACAGTAGTACGCCGGCTCTAGTCTATAGGCCACATAGACGATGCCTTCGAATAATAAAAGGGAGCGTTAGGTATCGAGATACAAAGACACGAAAGAAATTTGCCTAGTTTATAACGCTAGACAAAGTCTAGATAAAGAAGAATATAAGAAGAATACCGCTAGCAGCAATCGCATAGATAGCTATAATATTTATTCTACTAGGAAGGATAGATAATTTATATAGCGTAGAAAAGGCTAGAGGATAGGGGTTAGGTATATTATCAGGAGTAGGCCTTTTTATACGATAGAAGGCTAATAATAATAGCCTCCGCGCTAAAGTACTATAGACTAAGTATATCTAGAGCTTAGCTTTTCGTAATAATATATAGCCGCGCGTAGGTAAGAAGGATATCTAGACATTCACAAAAATAGTTTTGTCCTTCAGAAAATAGCGATCCTAGGTCCTAAGAGAACACACCTACAATTTTTCCTAGTAAATTTTTAGTACTTATAAGACTACGAAGGTATTCGTCTCTTATAGAGTTCAGCTTCGCAGGTGACCGCTAAATTATAGGTTAGTGCGGGAATAGAATAGTCCTAGAAGTAGTAGGAATTCTAAGTTAGCGTATCGCAACTAAGTAAATCTAAATATACTTCTAGGCTATTTAAAGGAGTAACTAAGTGGCTAAACCGCCCCGCTATCTAATATCTAAAAAACTCTAAGTAATCGCTATTAAGGTTTTCAGTAGACTAGAATACCGCTAAAGCCTTAGTAGGTAGTAAGCGGTCCTCTCTAAGGCACACTAGCCTTATATAATAACATAGATCTTCGGGAAGTATATTTAGTACACTTCAACTCAGGGGTTATATTATTTAGTATAGTAATAGACTAGTAGAAAGTTACGTAGGTAGCGCAAAAGTCTACGATACCTTCAAGTTAAGATAGAGGGAATAATCTATCTCGAGCATAATTTAGGAGACTATATAAGAAATTACTAGATTTTAGACAAACCATGCGGAAGCGCTAAAGCTTACTAGTGTTAATCTAACCAAAAAATGCTTAGCCCTAACCTCTCCTAAGAGATCTACGTAGGCTCGACCACGTAGGTTTAACTCTAGTCGGAACTTGCTAGATAAGATATACCCGACGAACATCGAACATAGGATCCGTTTTGGTAGTAGTAGGGATCTATTTTAGTAGTGATAGGGATTCGTTTTAGTGGTTATAAGGGTTCGTTTTAAAGATCGAAGGGATGTATTCTAATTATTAGGCTCAGCGGTAAAAGCGTTCTATAAAAATCCTTTCGAGGAGTACCCTTTTAATTAGAAAAATTAGTTTATTAGCTAGGCAGGGTTAGGATAGACGAGTCTTAGTAACTACTTTAGGAATTCAAATTAAGTAGAGCCGGTAGATTAGCTTTATAATGCTGCGATCCCTATACTATTCGAATATTATTAGCTTAATTCGAGGATAGTTATCACGAATAATATATCTATAGAGACTAAGTATCCTTATGCTTTCCAGAACAAAAATGTACTATTTCTCCTTCTATGTAACATTATAACTTCTAGGAATGACGGAAATAATCGCGTGCACTATAAAGTTAATTATGCTCCTTTTTCACCTTTTTAAGCTTGAAAAACTAGTATATTACTAATAAAATAAATAAAGATACAACAGATAGACTAGATATAATCATAGTCAGAAGAGCCATAATTAACCAGTCACCTCCATACCCAGTATAAAGGCTGATTATAGTAGTCAGAAGACTAGCTAATAAATTAAGCAGAGTTAGCCTAGGATTATCAGTAAGAGATTCTTATAGAAGGGCGGATAACCTTTATTACCCACATAAATATACGATTAACGAGCCATATATAGTTGCTTCTATACTTATAATAAAGCTAATCTATAAGCGTTAATCCCACGATAAAGAAAACGCCTGCCAGAGCAAGCAGTAGGGGATTTTAGATACTATTAAGAATAACCTCTCCTGCTTTATTATCTAATAAGGTATCGTAGAGGGTAGCTAATACTTAAAGGGATATAAATATACTAGGGACTACTAGATAACCCGCAAGTAAAACCTAATAAGCTCTACTTGCTAGCAAATTATATTACTATAGTATCTTGTCGGCCTCTAGAATCATTCAGACATAGCATGTCTCTAGGGGCTCATATAACGATATGCCTTATTATTAGTTAATCTAGGGAGACAAAGTAGGAGCCATAGTAAAGACTTTACTATATAAGACAGGATACTATATTAGCAGATACTTCACGCCTTTTATATCTCCTACTAATACTATTATCTTAGGTGCCTAACTAATCTAGACTATACAACCAACAGCTATCTCAAAATAGTCTAGTTTATATATATACCAAATAGTCACTCTATAGGAGGTAAATAAACGTTAAGACAGTTTATGTGCTATTTTCTACTAGGCTATATGACCTAATACACAAACCATAGGCAATAAATTTTATCTTTCTGCCTCGCTAGCACTATCCGCCTCTTCCGAAATATCACGAAAGGTTAGTTCCACGGCCTTATGTAGATTCTCAAGTGTCCCATATAGTTCAAACCTTACAGCAAAGTACTCCTTAAGCCTTTAGGGGTCGTGAGGTAGAGTATATATACCTTTTATATCGTTAAACGTTTTGCGCACTAGCTTAGGAACAGTGTAATACAATTCCTGTTAATTATTTAGTAAACCTCCTTATAGCGGATTCACCGAAAAGCTTACGAGCGTTTTATCCGAAGGTAGCCACGAAGTATCGTAGGAAGAATTATAGACATAATTTTCTCTATCGTGAACGATAAGAAGGTAAATATTCGCACTACAAATTTCTAAAAGCTTATAAGCTTTCTTTTTTAGGGTATCGTATCTCTTATAAAATATAACTCAGGCGTTTCTGTAGGCGTCCGGACCACCTATTATTAGACCTTAGTTAAATAAGTCTAGGACTTAATAGAATATACCTTAAGAGGTGACTTAGACTATATATATTTAAACTAGATCTAAACGTATAGATAGGGAAATAGCAAATATTTATAGACTAGGGACTATTTAGAATCTATTACCTAGAGAGTCCGGGATAATAGAGTGCTATATCTAATTCGTAACTTAATCTTAGGGGCGTTTCCTAGAACTAGAGCCTCTAGACTCCTACGATTCGGCGATCTTCCTCTTATTTCTAATAATACCTTTCTTAATATTATAGCCTAGGTATAGGTAACGAGAAGGAGAGTTATAATCTCTACGACCGAACAATAACTATAAACCTTGTCTAGAAGCAAATGTAGCAACACTCTCGGGAAATCTAGAAATTCTCTATCTTTTCTTTATCTTTAACTAGATATAGATATTAATAGTATAGTCTAAATAGCGAGTCAAGAACGAAATTAGATAATTATAACATCCACATAAAGGGCATAGACTATCTAGGCCTCTAAATCTATTAATTAAACCGCTGTCTAAGATATAGCTAAGGCTATTAGGGTAAAGATTTTCTAGAGCTAAGATAATCTCCCGGGCTAGGCCTTTATAACGCACTAACCTAGGGCACTAAAATAGTACGGATGTTTGCTCTAGTAACGAGCTAACCTAGAAAAAGAATCTAGAGATTAGTAATAAGGTTACTACATCTCGGGCTATCCGTATACTTCCTAGCTAGAGAAGTATAAGATCGCGATAATCGTTTATAGCCCCTACTACGTTAATTATCTAAGATATATTCGCTAATAAGATATCTAGGCAGTAATAGTCCCTTTAGACTAACTCGCTTAGGCTACCTTTCTAATTCTTCTACTTAGTGTCTATATCTATTATAGATATCTATGCGTTAAAAGCTCTACGAAGAAAACTATCGCAAAAGATATGGCGAAAATAGGGAATCTACTCGTTTAGGAGGGCTTTTCCAGTTCCTATAGACACTATCCAAATAGATCCTATAAATAGGGGCTAGATCTAGTTACAAACCTAACTCGCGATCTCCCTAGCAAAGTTATGTTTTAATCTACTATCCTAAAAGGAACTAACTCCCTCGAAATTAATAGGGGTAAAAAAGCTTACGAACTAATAATTTAGTAGATTAAGTAAAGCTAATATATAGGATTAACTTATAAAGGAGCGGCTACTATAGCACGGCTACTATGTTTTTGCCCGTTAGCGAGTCACGCCTCTAATTAATATAATAGGGGGGGGAGGGGTAGGGTAAACCGTACGCTTTATATACGCTAGGCTTATTTCCTATTTCGTAGGGGCGTATTATATAGTGCCCTAGGAGTGTTAGTTAAAGCATAGATATAGTCACGTAGAACTTACTATATTTGTTCTTCGAGTCCTTAGATACATTAAAATTTCTAATAACGAATATACTTATGCTCCGGGAAATGCTAGTTATAATTACTCCCACCTTCCGGCCGGATCGTCTCTAACCTAGAGAATATTTATATATAGCACCGAAAAGTCGGAGATTTTCTCCGAAAGCGCCCTTTAGAGTAGTATCGAAGACTTATAAGTTATAATAGCTATTATAGAGAAGCTATTAAAACTATTTAGTCACTTCATTAAGGAGCGACTTATAGCCTAAAATCTAAAGTAGGGGGAAAATCGACCGTCGTCTTTCCCTAAAAATCTATTTCGCTAAATTATTAAAGCGCTCTAAGCATTCTACGATATCCCACGATATTATAAATAATCCTAGAGTAATAAGCCCTCCTATTATAGCACAAAAATCAGGCTTCCTATGTCTATTAGACGTTATATAAATTTAATTTTAACTAACCTAAGCTTATACCGATAGCGAGGTCTACCACATCGTGAATAGTACAAGGCCGTAAATGCTTATCTATTAGGAGAAGAAATTCTAAAGGAATAATACCTCTAACACCTCCCCTATCAAGTGCGAGGATAGAAGGGCTTATAGTGGGTAGAAGAATATCTATAAGTAGGGGCTTTCGGTAGAGATAATAGAGATAGCCTATAACCGTAAACTAGTACTCTAACCCCGGAGCCGGTTCCCTATAGACCTAGGTATAATAATCGCATAATATATAACCGCAGTCTAAAACGTGCTAAGTAGTACGTATAATATAGAATAGGTAAATAAGATTACTTCGTAAATAACTTAATTAACCGCTCTAAGATTCAAGCTATTTTCTCCGTAAGTCTACTACCTTAATTAGGCCTCCCGAGAAAAGCTTAAATTATTTAGAGAAATACTTATTAATTAGATTTGCCTATTCTTCCGGATATAAGCCTAACTATAGTTCTTAAGCTTTACCTTAAGCTTTACTATATACCTAAATCACGATCTTCTAGTATAGGGTTCTAAAAATATAACGAGGATTTATTACTATAACTATTAGGTTTATTAACGTAGAGATTATAATTTAAATATACCGAACATCCCCGGTACGTAATAATCTATAAAGAGAGCTAATATAATAGATAAAGCTAACTTATCCGGATATAAGCGCTCTCGATCGGCGATCCTAAGATAATATACGAGGTTTGATTCCGCGCTCGGACTTACAGGGCGATCCCTTCGCGTAGCTTTTATTACGTTAAACGAATCCCACGAATTAGAATCACCGAGAGTATAGTAAAAAGCTGATTAGAATAGAGCTCGAAAATAGATAGCGTTCAGACGAGTATAATATACCTATCAAAGAAAAGATATTCCGGTTACTTCGTCGGTGATATAGGCTTTAATCCGCTAGTAGTTCGCTAGTTCTAATAAACCGCCCTTATATAGACTAAGGAAGGAAATATTAGAAAAAAGTGTAGATAAGACTTTATACCCCTTTTATTAAAGATACTTATAGAACACCCTACTAAACGGTCGTTCGGCATCCTTGTCTATAACTCTATTTCTATATAAAATAACTAACCTCAGCAAGAGTGTCCGAGATAAGGTAGATACTAAACTAAGTTCTAGGTAGTTAGCTAAGAACTTAACGACCTTTCTTATACCAGAAATATTATTAATAAATATATATACTATATCCGCAAACAGAAAAATAAGTCTTGACTATAGTACTTATAGTAGTCTTCCCGCGGAATAATTATCCTACAGCACGGGTTAACCCCTTCTAGCGTCGAGTTTTAATATAGGATAGAAGTGTTCCGCCTCTATAATATCACCGTTAGCTAAAAGAACTAGCTCTCGACTCTCGAGAGAGGTAATATTATATCTAAGCTAGATCTTCGATTTTAAGATATATCTCTTAATATTATTCTAGGTATATAACTACTAAAGGGCGTGATCCTTAGTTTACTCGCCTAGAAAAACGTATAACGATAGGTACCGGCTTTAGGGGTCTAGTAACTAGTTAATTACCTATAGTAGGCGACCGTAATCTAGAATAGCAAGGCTAGAATCCTCTCGGACACTAATATTAAACTAGCCAATATCTATCGTATTCTGTATTATATAAGTTTTATAGAATAGATTTTTTTAGTCTTTCTAATAAGAGTTCTAGCCGAAGTATTTAAGCTCCGACTTACCCCTTTATTTTACGGATTATTTTATAGCTAGGGTGATAATTAAATCTAGACTAGCGGTATTATAGCCGTAGACAACCAGAAAACGTTAATTATTCTTAACCCCTTAATACTACTATACCTACTTACCCTACGCTCACCCTTATTCTTACTCTTATTCTTACCCTTTCTTACCTAGTCCCTACTCGTCCTACTCTAACGTACTTTTGCTATACTAAAGCAGAAATAGGGTAGTAAACAGTAACCGCAAAACCCCTACTATAGTACCTATTTAAATCCGATACTCGGTTTAAATTACGCGGCTAATTAAATAAAACGGATATCTAATATAGGCGTATATTAGTACGGCGTGCACTTAAAATATAGGATATATTAAATACCTTTATAACTAGATATTACTCTTATATTCTTTAAATATATCTTATCCTAATAGTATAGGGTCCCGTAAGCCCCTAATGTCTTATGCTTCTATATATAATATACTAATAACTAATTAAATCCTTTCGTATTTTACACCTCTTAATAAGAATAAAAGTGTATTTATAGATAGCTCTATAGTAGATATTCATAATCTCTTTTAAGATAGTGATTTATAACTTCCTAATATCGAACCTCCTACTTGTTAGGACACGTTAGCAGAGGCCTACGTAGTAAAGGATCTCGGTATTAATCTAGTTAAACCCTTCTAATAAAGTAGGTAAGCAAAGATAACCTTTTTTCCTCTAATTACTAAGGTACTATCTTTCTAACTATATATTACTATAAGTTACTCTTTAATCCCTACGCCCGGTATAAATAAAGTAAAGATTGATTTTTCCTAAACGACCGAACGTCTACTTCTCTAGATAGAGAAGTTTATATCCACCATTTACTAATATAGCGATTCGGCGAATAGATTAGAGTCAAAGATAAACGCATATACTAGCTCTATTAGCCGTATTAAGTAGTATGTGAACGCTATAGCGTATTAAATAGATAATATAGAAAAATAGCTAGGCGGTATGCTAGGTAGCATAAACCATTAACTTAGTGATATAAACGAAAAGATAATGAGTTTAGACTCTAAACTCAAAACTTTAGATAGTTACTTATTTAAGATTATAAAGCGCGAGAGGGATATAATAAAAGACTTTTATGATTTTGCTAGGAAATAGCTAGTATAATTAATATATACGATATCGCTATCGTTATATATACGTAAGCAAATCGAAGACTCGAGACGTGTTTGTTAATATAACTGAAATGACTATATTACTAAAACTAGTTATATCTCCTTATAATTTATTAGGTTGCTTTAATAAGCCGGATTCTATCCTAAATAGGAGGAATTTAATGGCCTATATATTCTAGAAGTAACCCCCCTCTACTTCCACGGTCTCCGACTGCTAGAGATCTAAGTATTACTACTCTAATTTATATAGTCTTGCTATAGCCTAAGAAAGAGCGTCTTCTAGTAAATTAAAAATAGCATATATCCGTTCTTAAAGCTATAATAAAATTTATTTAGTCTCTTTGTGCTATTAAAGCTCTGCCTTAAGATAGCTTATTTTATAGGCTACCTCCTCTATTTTAGTCTTTAGATTAGGGAAAGATCTCTTTACGTGCTATAATCGGGAAGGTAGTCTCTTAAGATTAGAAGAAGTTCCCCTAAGATATAAAACTTAATAGTCTATAGGTGTAATATCCTTAGAAATAGGCTTAAGTCGCCTGTTTAGATATCGACTTATTATAATAGGCGGGGAATACTGAATATTTGGATTAGCGAGATGCTTAGGAATTTAGCCTAGAGGTATATAACGCGGGAAGGACTTTGTATTATATTACTATAAATGCTAAGGGGTTTTTTGTTCTTAACTAATAACGTAAGTAAAGGCGAGCATAACTCGTAGTCTAAGATAGAGCTACTATAAGAGCCTAGACTATTAGTAAATAGCTTAACGATAGTTAAAGTTTATTAGGTATCCGCACTACTTATATTTCTACCTCAAAGCGGACCTATTATTCTCTAAATCAAATACTACCTACGGCTTTTAGTATTTATTAGTATACCTTTAGTAAGGGAAACGCTACCTAGGTAGATATATAATAACTATTTATTACGTAGAAAAGCAACAGGAAATAAGAAAAACTATTAGGATTTACGTCTATTATTAGAAAATAAAATAGAAAAAGAGAAAATAACCCCCTACTTTAATTTAAATAAACCCCCGCTACCTTAGGATCTTTCTAAGAAATTTAGGGCCGTTTATCTAGCACGTAAGCTAGCCGTAATACTATTTTAGTTATAGCGCGATAGTTTAGTATAGCGGAATTTATTTCCTATTACAAACGTGCACTATAAGTTAAGATAGTGCTACAACACCTAAATAGTACCCTAGTCCCTAGGGGCCTTAGGGCTAGAAGACATTTAGATAAGGGGTATATAGCTCTCGCTATATCCTATCTAATTAATAAATACAAAGAAAGTAATTATCTTAGGCGTTTGTAAGTAGATATATCTTTCTAGAATTTTGTATTAGCGTTACTATCCGAGGAAGGGGCTTATTAGGTAAAGTTAGAAACTAGTATCTTCTTAGCTACTAATAACCTAATACTATATTCTAGATAATAATATAGGCTACGGATAATAAACGAAATGCTTTTAATAGCATTAAAGCTCTCTTACTCTATAAGCGGTAATTAAAGCACTACTAAGACTAATTAGAATCTAAAATTAATAATAATACGGCGGAATTCTAGCGCTTACGTACCTATATCCTATAGTTATAGAGAGTGATTTATGGATCGTAGTATCAAAGATCATAGCTTAAGACCTTATTAGCGCACATAGTAGAGGCCTACAGGGATATAGCCCGAGATTTAGGACTTAAAAAGTCTAAAGTAAAGAAGCTCAAGACTCGTCTTACTAAATTATACCTAGGTATTAAATCTATATTATAGTACTTTACCCCTAGAGAGCACAACCGCCGGTAGCTAAACAATAAGGGAGCGAATAGTCATCTTCTCCTTAAAATTTAATACTAACGAGAGCTAATCTCTAGCCTAGAATCTAACCTCCGGGAGCGCGAGGAAGCGATACAAGAGTTTTAATCTAAGCCTTAAGAGACAGTACAAGGTTTTCAATTTACGGGTTATAACCAGTATCGGTCAGATCGACTAATTCTAGACGGGCTAACTAGCAGTATATCGGAAGATTTAAGCGTTAAGATTATCACAGAGAATCCTCTTTCCTTTACGGAAGAAGCGAAAGAATCTTATACATAGTTTCTCTTTCATTAATTTACAGAACTTGTTAAAGGATATTAAATAGTAGGACGGTATAGACTTTCTAGTAGCCACAACGACTCTATAATCACTTTAATCAATATATATAAGCTATCTTAAACATATCAGTAGTAACGCATAGACCGCGCTAGTGAATCACTTTACAGACTTAGCGACCCGACTTTACAGTAGAGATTTAGCTATATAGTTAGTACTATAACTCTAAATCAGGTTACAGCATCATAGATAGGAAGTGTAGTGCATCGCCGACTTCCCCCGCTCCCCGTCACTATAAGAGAAGAGCAATACTAAACTATATAGATATTACTTAGTAATAATAAGTCACTCGGCTTAGACCTCCCTAGTCCCTATGCCTAGCCTGGGGAATAGATCCAATCTCCTTTAGGACAGCGCTAGCGAAAGTTTGCGATCTACGATCGGCGCGGTCGTTTAGGCGCTTGTGGATTTTGACTATGCTCCAGTTAGTGCGATCGCTTAGTTCGCCGCATGATAGGACGAGAAGATCATATGTACGACTTTGACTTTCGCGTTGTACTTTTAACCTATTGTGGCTCACTTGATCCTTGCTGGAAGTTTGGAGAAATTAGGTAGCTAGTACCGCTAGGTATAGGAATTTAATAGAGTTCACTATGTGGTTATTTATTATGCCCTTCCCGGTGGTTCCGGCCTTACTGTTAGTGATTAAAACACCCTTGAAATAGGTCGTTTAATAATTCTTTTATAGTTAGGTTACTTTCATTTCCTACTATTTTCAAATTTTTTGTTTGTTAGCTTAGTTATCCTTTAGGTTCGCACCACTCCGTCCATACGCGCGTTATAGCTAAGCCTCACGTGCCCTTTTCCCCGGTAATACCCTAAGGTTTACGATCGCCATACGGTGTTCTTTCCTTATGTGCCTGATAAAAAAATAAGCTTATTAGAGGTTTCGAAGGAACTATTACTAGGCCGTTCCGAAAACTTAGGCCTACCATCTCTAATCACTTAGCTTACTAAATTTCCAAGATGCTATCACTAACAGCGCCTAATACCTAGCCGATATTAGCCCCGTAGGATCGCTCTCTAGTCTAGAACGTGATATATTAGGGTCATGCGTAATTAGGTGGGTCCCTGTTAAAACTTATGCGTAGTCACTATAAAAAAGGGCAAAGTTACGGAAGCTACCCGAAGTCCGAAGTCATACCTATAATGAATATTACATTACAAATATCGAGCAGTAATACGATCGCTATTAGATCATCTATAATTTATCTAAGGCACGAAAACGCTGTCGCAGCACCAAAACAGTGTCGCAGCACTAAAACAATGTCGCAGCACCAGAATAGTGTCGCAGCACCATAACAGTGTCGCACTTAAAATAGTAAGGCTATTTTTTAGGTCGAAGAGTGCCTCTGATATCATTATACGCGGGATTACCTCATTCGGTTCCTCTTTATTCGGCTATACCTCTCTGCTTCAGGCCTATACTATACAAAGTTAAGAGGGGCCTCTATTTCACAAGAATTACCTAAACATTTCAGATCACAATGTTTCTCATAATATAGTTTTGTTTAGCAACTATCGGCGCGTCGTAGATAGCGAACTTGTTACTACTAGGTTTTCAAGGGCGTTCACTTAAAGCTAGTATCAAAGAGAGGGTATATATAGTATACGGAAAGCTCTTATTAATTAAATTTTAGGTGAACACACTAACCTTATAAGAATCTAAATACTATAACTTATATTATATTCTGCCCGAAGACTATAGGAGCATTAGAGTGTAGGATACCTAGAGATAGCATAACTATTATCGCTACGCCGATATTCGTAGAGTTAAGGCATTTAAATAACGTTAACAAGTGAGAGTATCTTCACTAATCCGTGAGCACTTTCTAATAAATACGACTACTATAGCACCGTATCTTTATCCTACGATATTAATAGAACAATCTATGTATCCTATTATGCACGGTAAACAGTCTCTGTATAGGCTACATTAGTACCGAAAGACCTAAATTAGATAGATATACTAGTCATTTTAACGACTAAGGCTATATTTACTCCTTTATCTTTACTAACTAGGATAGTAAGCATAATAACTATAGATATATTATTAGTCCCCTATTTAATAGCCGTGCAGGAGCTAACTACCGAAAATATAGGACCGTCTATAAATGCTTTCTCTAAGGTATTATATCGTATTTTAGCTTCGATAGTGTTGTTTTCTATAGCCTATATACTATTACTCGCTTTTCTAGATTAAGAAGTTATCCCGTTTTATCTTATCTTACCTAGCCGCCTAAGATTATGCCGATACCCTAGACTAAGTCGAAAATTTGACTTCCGGGGTACTATATCGTTCCTATAAAATAGCTAATAACTAATTTCAAAAATATAACTTTCTCTTCCTTTGCTCTATATAATTTATAGGTTATTATTTGTTTACCGTGTAGCTATATTTATTCTCTACTACAAATACTACTAATCTAATAAAACGATATAAGGATTTGTATGTAACTAACTAGGAGCTTCTTAATTAGGTTAATAAACTATTACTTGTATAGCTAACCTTTAATTTCCTTCTTATTCCTAATCTCCTATTCCCTTAGTAGATTATAATCGGTAATACGGTACTACTAGCGAGATAGAGATATATCTCTTAGGTATTACTCGCGGCTCTATAGATTTTCTGGAACTCGCGGTTATAGATCTAGAAATTCTATTCCTTCTTTATCTAGGAGGTCTTCCTTTTAAGAAAAGCCTATAGATCTTTAGCTTAGAGAACTAAATCTATCTCTTCTTTAAATAAGGTATATCCTATAGTCGCTAAATAAGTCTAACAGAGTGTATATATATTAATATGTCGCTTAGCGGGAAGAACGTAGGACTATATAATTATAAAAGAAGATCCCGGATTATAGGGGACAAATTTGATGTTTAACTTCTAGTTCTTAGAGACTGTGTATAAAGTATATAACTAGAATATCCTTCCCTTTATCTAACTTTTATTAGATATCTATTACCTATCTCTATATCGTTTTGCGACTCACCTTTACTATATTTATTGAGATAGTCTATAAAATATTTTGGATGTGGTAAGAGTGAGATAGAAGTATAGTGTTTTGAAGTGTAATAGAAATAGCCTAGATATATAGAAAGTAACTACGTCTCTATAGGGACTAGCTTACTCTAGGATTCTAAGATATAGTCGTATAGGTAGGGCGCGAACATTTCGACTATATTACCCAGAGATAAATATCCGACTTTAAAGCCTTTAAGTAGCAAAGTTGATCTAGATAACTATTAAATAAAATGACGACTCTAATAGACCTCCTATTTAAGATCTTAGAACTTATCGCATCTAATTTAAGCGAGCCTATAATTAAATTATTCTCGCTCGTTAGTAGAAAATGTAGAGTAGTGAGCGAATCTAGTATATTTAGAACACTTAAGATTATATACTCGGAGTTCGACTTTAATATGCTAGAGGAATTATTAAAGTCTCCTCTAGTAGCTTATGTGAAGACCCTTTATTATAATATCTCGGAGTTATTTAATCCCGGTATGTTATACCTACGCGAAATAAAGGCCGTCTTTTATGCTTATATCTATAGTTATCTAGGATTAGGATTACTTTATAACTTGCGTATATACTCTATAGGAGTATGTAAAAGACTATATAGACTTTTATTAGAATCTTAGAGGTAATAGCTTCGCTTATAAAGCAATTTATACCTATTTCTAACGCCTAATTGTCGCCTAGTAGGCTATTATAGAGTAAAGAAAAGATATCTATATATTTATAGAAAGCCTTCCACGCCTTATAGAACTAAAGTGTATTAAGTTATTATTTACTAGGGAGCACGAGAATTAGCTACTATAGTTCTTAAATCGACTATTTATTAATAGCTAGAACTCCTTTGCTATCTACTTTAAAATAGTTCTTAGTAGTATAATATTAGCGAAGTAGAATAGGCTAACTATTTAGTCTTTAGAGATATATAGTATACTATTTAGATTAGTCTATAAATCTTTAAATATTTTGGAGATTGCGGAAGAAGGACTAGCTCTCGTTAGAAACTTTAAGTTAGTAAATAGCCTAGGCTTATTAGACTTAATATCTACTATAACCTTACTGTGTCTATAGAGATTCGAAATCATAGACTATTAGCTCCTAGGGTCTAAGTTAATATAGTTCCTAGAAGCTTATAGTGGTTTTGTATAGTATATAGAGTTCTATAGAATAAATCTATTCTATAAAACATTTATCCTAGGTACTCGCTTATTAAATTGCGTAAGAATATTCTAGGAAGTTATTACTAAGTCCGGAAATACTATTAAGGTAGAAAGCCTAGTAATTATACTAATTTAATATATATTATATAACTAGCCTAAAGGTATCTATCTTACTCTACGTAGAAATATTAATTATTAATTATATTAAAGCTAGTCCTACTTTAGTTTAGAATAAAGACAAGACTATCGACTTAGAAAATCGGACTAGACCTAAAACGACTAATAGGCTAGTTTCTAAGTATATATATAGCTAGTAACCCTTTCTCGACTCCTACTAATAAATAATATAGATAGACAAAATTCATCATTCGGAAATAGAAAGCGGGCTAATTAGAGGGCTATTTATAGGGAGCGTCTTTCTTAGTATATTTATTATTTACCCTTCTTAACTCCGTTTATTTCCCTCGCTAACGCTAAATCTAGGGGAAACGCTTAGTATCGAGGTATAGCTATCTAATATGCGATTAAAACCAGAAGAAGATATACCCTACAAATAGCAAATAGATAATCTAGCTCTTGAACTATTATTCCAAAAGTATTTAAGTAAATATTTAGTTAGGACTTATATACTACTTTATAGGAGGGTAGGCTAAGCCTTCTATACGGTCCGACTAGAGAAGGTATTTAATTACTGTTTATACTATAAGTCAGAAGGGCTAAATATCCTAGGTCGTGAAAAAGCAGGAAGAACTTGATCTTATTATATAATTACGAATTAAGAACTTCGGTCTCGCTAAAAAATTAAGACTAGCCGAAGAAAAAGCCTATAAAAACGAGCTAGCTATAGTAGAGGCTAAAGATTAGATTAACTCTTAACGGTCTATAATAGAGGAAGCTTAGATAGCTTTACACCGCCACAAGCAGGATATATTAAATTTAAGGTCTCTTTGTGAATAGTACTAGTCGAAGTATCTCTAGTACTCTAGCGTACTAGGCTAGATAATGACATTTTTGCAAGGTACTACGGATCCTACGTTAGAGATTAGTACTTAGCCTACTACTTAAGGCTAAGGAGATATTTAGCTTCCTAGTAGGGGTTTATTACGAGATAGTATAAGGACAACGAAACAAATTTTCTAGCGTACACTATCTATAGTATAGCTTAATTACAGTTATTCTCGACATCGCCTTTGCTCGTACATACCGGGCCTAACCTCTCTATCGCGACTACTATTAGCTTACACTAATCAAGGCGATTTCGACAATGACCATATACATCTATAGATCTAACAATTTTGATGATAGAGTAGTGTTAACTAATACCTTTTAGGTCCTGCGATACCCTTTTAGTCCTACGACACCCTTTTAGTCCTACGACACCCTTTTAGTCCTAAGACACCCTTTTAGTCCTGCGACACTCTTTTAGTCCTGTAACACTCTTTTAGTCCTATAATACTCTTTTAGTACCTATAACACTCTTCTTAGTTAGCTATTATAGTTACCTTTCTCGGGAATCATAAGCGTAGTATTTACTTTATTATAGTAAATATATAACAACATTTCTAGCACTACAAAACTACTATAGTTTTTATATTTCTTTAAGATTTAAATTTAATTATGCCGAAAAAAGGGAAAAAGAAGGCCTAAAAGGCTATAAGGAGCGCGCGCGATATCTAAACACCTAGATCCGATAGAGAGAACAGCGTTGATTCTAGGAAGGCTATATCGAGACAGAGAACGGAACCCTAAGGTACGTAGTTACCATCGACTAATTTAACTTCTAATTTTGAACATTCGTAGCAGAATCTAGTGGAATTAGGGAAGATAAAATACCTAGTAGGAGCCTAACCTAACTAGGAGACTTTGCCTCTAATATAGGCGATCACGATTTAGAGGATAGAACAGATCCGGAATTGAGTGATACCTCCGACGGAGATATACTAATAGAGGAGAAGCTAAATCCTCTAAGTGTATAGGTGAAGGATATTATATATAGCGAGACCTCGAAAGAGTTAGAGTAGATAGTTAAAGAATTCTTCACGGCCGAGGAGCCTACCTACGATAAATGCAAAGAGTTTTTTGATAAACTTAATCAACTTATCCGAGGTACTAATAAGCACAACGGTGTCACCGACGTTAATACAGGTTATATTCCCTTAACTTCCTATAACGACTTATACTAGGCATAGTAAAACGCTGTAAGCAAAGCTCTTAAAGATAACTTACTAGAGGAATTTTAGTCTGCCTTTAATCGAACCCGCGATCTTCTAAAGTAATTTAATAAAAGGCATTATCTCCTAAAAGCCTAGAATATTAGCTAGGAATAGGTAGAACGGAAAATTAAAATACTAAATCCGAGAAAAGACACTAAGTCTATATCTACTAGCGATAATAGTTAATCTACCCTAAATAATCAATAAGCAATAAGCGAACGACTTAGTGTGAGCTCTAATACTAATTCTAATAATAATAACTAGACGGGACTTAATGCCTTGGAATCAAGAACTATGAAGTAGCAATGCTAACTTATATCTACTAAAGTTCTATACTAGTGGCCTAAAGGCACTAGTTCTTAGATCTTTGTGCGATACGGAGACCGGAATACGCCGATATATCGGATTCGAGCCGGGTCTTATAAGAGCTATAGTCCTTATATAGTCGAACGTGTCCTAACAAAGACACGTGGTAACGCTAGAATATCCGGGACTAAAAACGGTCTACTAGAGGAATTCTAGAAATATAAACGCAAGGATATAGAGAATATCCTCGGGATTAGTTAGAAGATTAAGGATAATAATAAAGAGGACCTTAATCCTCTTGCTCTACTACGGCCTATAAAGGGTGCTTCCTATCTACACACGCGCGCACTAGTGAAATAGAAAGACGGTGTGATTATATTAGAAGGACGTCTATTTATTCGTCGTGTTTCTACTAGCTTAGTATTAGACGGCGATCGGTTAATATATTAAAAAGCCGAAGAACTTAAGTTAGCTTACTATTCGCGATATAGGCTATAGGATCTCGGTGATAACGACTACGACGAGGAAGATAGCGATATAGAATTTAGTTATAATAGAAGGTACCGAAGCGAGCCTACGCGCTACTTAAAGTCGGCTAAGGCTAAGAGTAGAAGTTATATACACTATAATTCTAGTGAAGTTAGTGACTCTAAAAGCGATATAGCTAAATAGTCCCACAATAGCTAGTACTAGAGACACCGTAGTGAGCCTAGCCGTCGTCTAATAAGACCTATAGGTAGGGCAAAGTCGACGACCTAGAAAGATAACGCGAGGATTAAGGAACTAGAAAGGGAGATCTAGCGTCTAATAGTAGGAAGATCGAAGCTACCTAAAGATCACCGAAGGTTATATAGTCGTGAGCGTATAATTTGAAAACGACCTTAAGCTAATAAGTTATTCCCTTTGCTAAGCTATTACGACTTAGGTAAGCTAGTTATTATAGAATTGGAGTTTTAATTTTTATTGTTTGTGCGTTTATATAAGAGTAGGCCTCTTTTAAATCTTAAAAATTTGCGTTTTTTAAATAAGACAAATTGCTTCTAGACTATATAGCCCCTAGTATAAATTTTTTATATGTAACTATCTAAACAAGTATAGTCTACTAGCGATATCTAATATTATTAAATTATCGTACCAAGAATTCGTGGTAGAATAACGCAAATAGTTTGTCTTATTCTATGTGAGTATTTGCCTATATAAGTAGCTATATCGCCTAAGAACTACCGAAAAAACTATAGGCTCTATATCGTTACGGAAGCTAGCACTAAGGATATCTAAGTCACGTTATAAATCTAAGTCGACTAGACGAATCCTTAATATAATAAATAAATTAGTATTTAGTGCTTTAAGTACTATTTTAGAACGAACAGGATAACCTCTATTACCCCCGTATTTTACCGTGAGTAGTTATTCGTGTTCTATATTACTTAGGTATCTAATTAGAATAGTGCTAATGCTAGTAGAGATATCTATATAGCTAGACGACATAAACTCCGAAAACTATCGGACAAATCGTATACCGCGTATTCTACACTATTCTATGCCTTCGCGAGCGTTTATTCCTCCTAATAAGTTCTTATCCTATTAAATGCTATAGAGTTCCTATAGTTAAAAAAACTTTAGACGCGGCCGAACGAAGAGCGAACGGACTAGAGAGTCGGAGAAGACACCATCAATAACTATAGTATAACTAAGGACCTTGATGTAGCCAGCGCTTGCGCTACTTTGTGTCACAACATTAGAGGTTTTAAGTGTAGGGGATTCTGCCGCCGTACTTACATCGCCCGGCAATAGACTATATTTAGTTTTTAGCACGGATAAAGCTCCTTCATCTTCGGGAACTAGAATCCTAGGCCTTTGCTCCGTCTGAAAATTCTAGGATAAAGCTTTTCACAATTAATTAGTAGCTAGGAAGAGTAAGACTTAGAGTGAAAGACCTACTTAGCAGAGGATAACTCAGTTTCTTGCGAAATAACGTTAACATCAACGGGGGAAATAAATCGTCTTATTCCTAATTATCGATAAATTTCGCAATCTTGCCCTATTATGCCAGAAGGGAAACAAGTGATTAGTTTAATAGACTAGAGATATTAAAGACTTTTGCACATATAGTATACGCGCAGGTATAGTCCGGTGGCTAGCTTATAGTCCGCGAAGGGGGATATAGCCCGGTCAAGGTACGTTTTCAATATAAGTCTATATACCTTCTGATTGAGTGGCGCGTGACTTATAATATCCGTTATTAATGCATATAAGAACTTAGTGATTTCATCAACCCTAGCAGCGAGCGTACTATCTAGCGCGGCGCTACGTAGAGGTCGGCCTACCCTACGAGTAGCTTCTACCCAGCGTCGAGTGATCGAGTTAATAACATAGAGAACGCCTAATTTATGCGTAGCGGAGGCTACCACAATCTTCTGCTTCTCTACCACTTCTTAACGCGAGGTACAATCAGCCTACTATCCTTATAAATCAACTTTGCTAAACGGACATCTCTAATAACTATCATATATTTAATAGGGGTTGCTATTTTAATCGTAGGACAAGAGTCCGAAAATTGCTCCTTATAACTAATAATATAATAGTCAAGAGCTTAATTATAGTGGTTAATTAGCGCTGTCCCTGTTAGTTAACATTTGTGTATACCTATATCTATGCTAGAGCTATCTAAAGGCGTGTTTGTTCTTGATGCTCCGGTTCGAATAAGCTCCTCTTGTTCCCCTCGACGGCCTACTTTTTTGGACTAGGCCTTAGTGCCACGTTATAGAAATAAATCAAAGATAAGTACTCGTTTAAGCTCTTAATTCCCACCGTAAATTTCCGTTACTAAGGTCGCTATTCACCACCCTAAGCAAGTGAAGTTTCTTTCCTTAATAGTCAAAGCTTAGGATCTAGCTCTAAAGGAAGCTCAAATTCACGTATTTTCTCGCCGCCCTAAGCTATAAGTAGTATACGCTAAAACTCACGTGTGCCGTAGAGGAAGTAGGTTTAGAGGATACGATATAACACTAATTTATTCTACCGCGCTTAAGCCTAGTACTATTTGCTAATCCTAGTAAATAAGATAGTTTAGTATGGTAGGGAAACGGATAATCGCTACTTAATAGTCGCGCGAGTAGGGTGAGCGATAGACAGGGTAGGATAAGGGATAGGACTCAACCTCTATCGCGTAACTAATGTTAACTAGTCTAGGCTAGGCCTTAGACCCTAGAAAAATAGTCTAATTAATTCTAAATTATAATCGATTATATATGAAGGCTCACACGGACATAGCTCTACTTATACGGCGAGTAGACTAACGGGAATCTATCTATAATTATATAGGTCGCCGAGAGCACTAAAACGAATCCTTGCAACTACTATATCGGATCCCTATAGTCGGCGAAATTTCGACTAATTAGGGAAGCTTTTTAATAGGTATACTATTTCTACACGCTATAGCATTCGATAAGACCTATTCTGTTTCGCCTACGGATGGCCGGATTCTAATTAAGAAAAATCTTAGTTCTATATCTATATATTTACCTGTTTGTCTGCCGAACTAATCGAATTTTATATTAAACTATTTATATTCTTTAGGATTAATATTACTTCCGTTAAGATATAATATCCCTTTTAATATACTAAATCTCGGAAAAATCCCTCGAGAAGTTTTCGATCTTATCGCGGATGCACTACTCCCTAATTCTACAAAGAATATACTTAATGCTCTCCTTTATAGTAAGAAACAAGAAAATATTCTATAGAGAGCGATATTTAAGAGCGATAAGTGGATTGATAAGGCGTTAGAAGTAGAGGCTTGCCCCTACCTTATTAGTCTAACCTTAGATATGATTAGAAACCCTGATTATAATAGACCTCGGCGTTATTATGTTCTTTTGTTAATTAACGATTAGTATAGTGATTTATAATATTTCTAGCATCTTCTATTTAAGTCCCTTAGAGAAGGATATCGCTACAATAAAGCATAGTATAAGGTTATTCTACTAGAAACTACTTTTATAAATCCTAATAAGACGCGTAAGATGAAAATACCGGAAATTGTACTTTATATAAACGATATAATATTTTCTTATAAGTTGATCGAGCTTAAGAAAAGTGTTACACGTAGACTTTTCAAGCTAAGCATAGTGCAGACGTAGTATTCTTTTGCTACCTATAAGAAGATTCGCGTTATACAGCGCCCTAATATTTTTAGGACTAGGAAAACTATTTCTAAAAGACGTTATTTAAGCCCGATTTGTGGCATATATCTTTTATGTAACGGAAAAAGATAGCGAACTATCTTAAAGGATCCCGAATGTCCTCGCGTGTCACCAGTATTCACTACTAGCTATATAGGTAACATTATCTACTAGGAAGTGCTCTAGACTTATGTGACTGTATTCCGTAATTTAAAATAGTTATTTAGAAACCTTTGAAATTTTGCTTCTCTTGACGGAAGGAAGACTTATCTTTAAGGACGGATTAGGTCGAAGTTTGCTTTCAGTCCTTCTTCTCTATTATGTGATAGATACATTCGCTATTTATCATCTAATTCCCTTTACTCTTATTACTTAGGTTATTACAATTTGATGTATACTTAGAGTATTACGAGTGCGGTATTTATTACCTTAATGCTTCTCACGATTAGATTTTTTGTGATCCTAATAGTTTGACTTGACCACTTAGATTTAAAGAATAGAGCTTTTGCTTCGTTTACTCCTTAGTTTCACCTAGACTCGTGCGCTTTTAAATCTAACTTTTGCAATAATTATCACACACCTAGCAGATTACCAGGATTCGCATAACGTGGACCTTAGGCGATAAACCCTTTTAAGAAGTTAGGGAAGGACGAGAAACAAGTATAGTTAGATACAACGAGGTTATTCTTAGATCGTAATTGCGAAGCGTGATGCAGTCCAAGTAACTAAAGCATAATCTTCAATTACACTATATAATAACAAAACACAAGTCATCCTCTTAAGGTATATCACTTCCAAAAATCTTCACTATAGTGCTAGCTCTATTTAATATTACCGGAAAAAAGGCCTACGTAAAGTCTATCTATAATAGTTACGATATAGATTTCGGAAAACAATCTAACAAAATTATCCTAACAGATATCACTCTCCTAGCTTTTAGATTCTGCTAACTCCCGCGTGTTGTTTCGCTATATACCTATATACCGACTATTTAGTTCTAGAAGCTTAGTGTATGTTCCTCTCTCGATCACTTAGCCTTTATACAGGACTAGAATACAGTCTACTACTATTATTATGCTAAGGCGATACGTAATCACTAGTATAGTGCGGTTATAGGAGAATTTCTTTAGAGATCTCTAAATCTAGGTTTCAGAACTAGCGTCAAGGGCAGATATTACTTCATCTAAAAGGATAATACGGGTATTTTTAAGGATTACACGAGCAATAGCTACGCGTTGCTTCTCGCCACGACTAAGCTATAGGCCGAAGTCTCCTACTTTAGAATTATATCTATCAGGGAATGCTATTATCTTATCGTGAATACTAGCAGCGCGGTAGGCTTCATAAACGTCCTTATCAGTAGTATTCTGGTTCGCGTACTTTAAATTATATATTAGGGATTCGTTAAAGAGTGTTAGATATTGTGGCACTATACTAAAGTGCCTGCGAATAGAATCACTAGTAAGGTCCCGCACATTATATCTGTTAATATAAACACTTCTATGCGAGGGGTTATAGAACTAATATAGGATCTAGAAGATCGTCAATTTATCAACTCCGGACTCTCTAACTAGGGCTATAGTTGTCCCCGGCTTATAAGTGAATGTAAGCCTATTTAAAAGAAGCTTTCTCTTATCGTAGAAAAATTTGATATTCTAAAACCGGATCTCGCCTTTATAGGTAACTAATAGCGTAGCAAGCGAGCTATCTACTACTATTAACTATTCTCGGAAGAGTTCTAATATACGCTTAGCATTAATTAAATATGATTGAATAGAGACGTAGAAGGAACTAAAATATCCTAGTAGGCCCCGGAGCTATGCTATGTATATTAATAGGGTCACGAATAAACCACGGGTTGCTAAATAGTGGAGACTTAGTAAGCCGTAATAAAGCACGTATAGAGTAACCTAGTTATTAGGATAGTGTTCTAGACAGTATTTAGCACTATACTACGTAGAGATAAATAGTACTCGGTTTTCTGATAATTACTAATAGCGGTGCGATATCGATAAAACTTATATTACTCTACATTAAAAAGCTTCACTATTTAGTATATAACTACTAATTTATTTCTAGCCCGTTAGTTTATTTAGTATTAAGCTCCTAAGCGTCCTTTATAACTCACTTAACAGCATCCTTATATCGCGATGCATTAACTATTTCTCTCCTAGTTTATACTCTCTAGAGGCTCATACGAATAGTAACGTAAATATAGCTAAAAGATGATATTCCAAGAAGGATAAGAAAGGAATATAGTCTAACGTAACGATATCTTTTTATGCTTCTATTTTAGCTATATAATCTAGAGTATACTAATCTAGGTCCTAAGAGAGAAGCTTCGTCTTATTCTCCTAAAGCTTTAAATCCACATATTTATCTATAATTTCCTTTTCTTTAGGCTCTAAGAGATAGAGTCTTTTTTTCTATGTATCGCATATATCGTTACCGGATTTATTAGACCCGAAAAATCGCTGATTAATCTTGTTCTAGTAGATAGCGTTAAAGGCAAAATTATTCCTTATAGTATATATAATCTAGAAGTCTCTACTCTCCTAGCTATATCGCATCCGACTAGAAAGTCGCTAGTTTTCTTCGAGTCGTTTATTCTAAGTCTAATACGCGTCCTCTTCGTATTCTCTTATTACCTAAAGGAAGATCTAAAGCCGACTCTCGTATTTTGCACACTAGTCGTTAAGGCCTTTACTCTAATATTCTAGTTTTTCGAGAAGAAGCTACTAGGGTGGAGTATAAGTAAATTCAACCGGGGCGGTATACGAAAACTCCTAATCTACTACCCTAATAACTTTCTTAGCTTTATCAACTAAAATATTTTATAGTCGAAAGTCGTCGCACTAAACTAGAAACGGGCTATACTTATTAGATAGCTATTTATTCCTAAGCTCCTAATCTCGAATAAGTTTCTGAAACAAAAATCTAGCGATAAACTTACGCTAGTAGTCGTCCGCCGACTCTATAGCATTATTCCTTTAGTATATAAGGTATGAAATATATAGCTCTACTAGGGCTTTAAGGTACAAAGACGCTTTATTATAAATTACTGTAGGAAGTTTTGATCGAGGTAGCGTTCCTAGGCGCACGATTTCGTTTATAGAGATAGATAATAGTTAATATGCTACTTCCTACGCTAATTCGCTAGTCTGTTTTAGAGATCTAATCCGGTTCGCGGATAATATAGATAGAGAAAAGATAATATTAGCTAGTTCTTAATAAAGAACTTTTAGCTTAATTATACTAATATCCGGGTTTAGTTCTGGACGTTATTTTAGTTAGCGTCCTAGCGTCTTAAGAAGATCGGATATGCTCCTCTCGTGGTTAATATAGCCTATAATTATAAAGGGGCCTAAATCTAAAGGGCTCTCGTTTCGCTCCCCTACGCGAGAGACTAAAGGTACTAGAATCAGTATTATTTTTGAAGTTCTTTTAGTAATAAATTACATAATAGAGGCCTTATTACGAACTTTTTCCTTAGGAAATATATGAACGCTAGGTAGTAAGAGTCTTAAAATAGCACTACTAGTATTAGTATCAGTGAACGTTATAAGGAAGCTAGCGTTAAAACCGCTATATTCAAGAAATTTGAAATCGGCCTATTAGCGAGGGCTATAATTTTCCGTAAGAAAAATTCTAATCTTATTATAGATATCTTTATCGAAGAGAAGCTCTAGCTAGGAGTCTTTAATCTAGTCGCTTTTTTCCTAAGCGATATTATCGAAGGGTAAACGTGGGTTTATCTTATAGAGGCGATAAAACGAAATTAGAAATACTAAAGAAATATATAGACTATTAGGATGAACACCTTGATGAAGTAAGGATGTTAATAAGGTACTAAGAGAATAAAGGGAGCCGTTAGGTTAGGTAGTAAGACATATAACCGGAATAATATAGGCCCGAGTAAAATTCCTTTATTAGTTTACCGATAGTACTACGGCGATCCGCCTACTAATTATATATTAGTAAGATCTAATTAGCTAACTAGATAAACGAGCCTCTACCTAATATAGTTTCTAGCTATAGGTTTCAGGGCAAATATCCGCGTATCCTAATTAGGTTAATTAAGCCCTATTAGCACCCACGTAGGTGCTATCTCGAGTTATAATAGCGTTAGACGGAGAATATTAATTTGCCCTATCAAGTTTTAGGCCATTCTACGCGGGGTTTATTAATAGATTCGGATTATATTAAGTTCGAAGAAAGAATGTCTATATAACGGATTGGCTAATATAGCAGTGCCTAAGGTCTTCCCTCCCTAGTGAGATTAAGGACTAACGAGGTCGCTCTAGTGCGCCTTAAATGCGCTAGAACTTTAGTTATATTAATAAGCTCACTAGTCCTAGTAATTTTAGGATTAAAACAAATCAGAAACTATCGATTAGTCAGGGGGATTTATCAAATGAATGGTTCTAGGCGTTAGAACTATAAGATAGTCTTATACTAATAGTGCATAACGACGCTTAATGCTCGGTGCTTAGTGACCAATCGCTCCTAAAATCTAATATTAGCGGCGGTTTGCTCTCTACTAACGCTACCTATTAAGGCAAAAACCCCCTAGTAACCCCCTAGTAGACGGCGCTAGTATTATTAGCATCCTTCCGTTTATTTATGTTTTTGTGACTATAAATACTACCGGATTATCTACTAACCTCGAATTTAGTAGAGTTAGATATTATCTCTACTCTTACTTACTCTAGTGATTCTTCTAATCCCCGCTTTTCTAAAAGCAACAAATCGCAAAGTCTTGATTATCCTATAGCTACCACGCTAGTTTACTTCTTAGTACGTCTTCTATAAATAATATAAGCTTTGACTAAAATAACTAAGAGCTTATCAGGGCCGGAATCCTGTTATTTACTATGTCGGACAAGGCGAAAATCTTCTTTACACCTAGCTAAAGAGACTAGATAAACAAACAAGATAATAGCTCTAAGAAGGAGCGTGAAAAGAAGAAGGAAGAGAGGAAGGCAGAGGCTAATAAATTAATAATAAGAAACGTTAGCAACGACTCGCGGGAGAGGCGCGACAAAGATAAAACGGAGATTATTAACGCGTATAGGAACAAGGAAAGGGAGAAATAAACTAAAGGCTATAACTCTCGGCCTTTTTGACCTAGTCCCACCTCCTAGTGAATTAAATATTATACGTTACTTAGCTCTATTATCTAAACGTGAGGAGGACATAGTAAGTAACTTTAGGGGAAAACTACCTAAGAGAAGGCTAGTTAATCGCTTAATAGGTATTAAGATTCGAATTATACCTACCTTTCACTCTTTCTAAAGTAGATAGCGCTAAGGAGAGATGCTCACACAAAAGCTAAGGTAATAAAGACAGAAAGGAGACGTAATTTCTTATATAGCTTAGCTTCCTATCCCCTGTCCGGCAGAAAACGGCTTTATAGGGTAAGGAGCAAACGTTACTATTAAGGGACTATATAATTAATAAGGAAGGCTATCGAATGTATTGGAGCGCAAGTGTGTAGCCTTATATAGAGCTACTATTACGGGAGACGAAGCTAGTGCTAAGGCACGGAGGGGAGTGTAGAACACCTCTAGGTCCCTAGGCACTACATTTAGATAACTATTAATTTCACATATAGCATTAGATTTATCTCCACAAAATCATACGTTACATTCGAAAAAGGGGCTTAGTATCTTATTTTCTACTAATATAAACGAAGAAAGGAGAGAGAAGCCCTCTCGAGCGGATATATTCTTTATATCTAAAATAGAGGATCGATAATTAAGGAATAAGGCAAGCTATATTTAAATATAAGAAGGAAAAACTATACTAATTATTTATCCTCTCCTTTAGAATAGTACTCTAGATATAACTCTCCGCGGTAAGCGCCTAGAAAATAATAAAAAAGCGAAACTAGGTATTACCCTTAACTTTTAGTGATCTACTACACTCACCCGTATCTAATTTTACTCGTGCGCTATAGGATCTTCTAGGCGATTTGCTCATAGATTATTCGGTATAGTTATAGACTAAAGTTTAATCGTTATAAATAGAGATATCACGGGAGCAAAATCTCGAGGTAGTTCTCGAATTTATATAGCTCACGGCGGGTTCTGTAATAAATAATAGCGTGCTTTAGAATAGTGATATAGACCGGGAAAGTTTTCTTAGGTTCATACTTAATAAATAGAATAACGCACTAGGAGATAATTAACTAGAAGCACTATCTCCGATTTTGTATTATTATAGCGTCGCATCTTATACTATTCATTAAACTATAGTCTTTATAATTATGTCCTTATTTAAAGCTCCCCTTTAAATCTTGGATCGTAGCGTACGCTTCGAAAGAGAGAGCTATCTTATACTATCTAGGTAGACTACTAGACTTGATTTTCTATTTATTAGCCCCCCTATAGGTTTAATACCCCTAAATCCTAGAGCTCAAGAGACCGACGGCGCTCGATCTAGGGTCAAATTATCCTTTCTACGGAGTTATATTATAGTCGTATTCATTTCATAAAAGCGCATTCTAAACCATTCAAGTATAGATGATAGGGCAGTCTTGCTCTACTTTATCTATGTATTTAGATACTTGTTATAGACCTAAACAGATCTATGCCATTTTTGCCTCTCGGGGTCTACTAAATCATCGGTAATAGAGTCACTAGGAATAAAGACTATGCTTAGATTATCTAGTAGTAGTGTGATACAAAGAAGGCAATGCTCTACCCGAGGAAGCTCTTCCTTTACTACTATAAGATCTACTAGGGTCTAGCGATCAGGGCGGCTTATAGTCTCTTTAAGTTAGACGATTGCGAGAATAGCATTTCTAAGGCCTTTCGCCTTAATATATCCGTCGATATCTAGGTGGGTATCGGGGATAAGTACCCTCAAAGTCTTGAGTGGTTAGTGTGCGAAACAATTCTGCATCAGCTCTAGAGGCTTACCTCTAAATAGTTTATGCCTATAGTAATATTAAGTCTATCGAAGTTTAGGAGCGGGATTACTAAGGACTACTGTCTTGCACCGTAAAGAGAACCACTTTAGTTAGCTTAGGGCTTAGGGGAGGGTGAGGGAAATAGATAATTAAAGTATATCTATAGTATTCCCTTATCCCTAGTATTCCCCACTATACCTATCTCGATAATATACAGGCTATTTAGGATGTTCGTTACTCGAGTGGCCTTTTTTGTCTAAAGGTAATATGCTCTAAGGTAACATACCGATACCTAGATTATATAGCGGAACGAAACCTCGCGCTAATAATATATCATACGTGACTTTATCTACTACCCCTTACTAAGTATTCGCTCACCTACAGACGAAATATTAACCGAAATCCGAGCGTACAAGCTAGTAATATAGTATACACTATCGTTAAATATCCTACTAATTCTTAGAGTTAACGACTACCTATATATAGCTTAACGACATAATTCCCGTGAGGGGTGATATTCACTAGACGCTAATATTAGGTCTAATCTTACTCCCGCGATAGGCTGAACCATTCCGGCAATAGCTAGCTGAATAGGCATCTACGGACAGAATATAGAATAATAACTTCACCGTTAATTATCATAAATATCGCACCTACGAGGTCTCTAAGATAGAGCTAATAGTTAGACCTCTTCTCTAGGTCTTAAATCGCGAAGTATATTACAAGAGAGAGAATAAGGAGTTATATTAACTATAGTAGGGTTGCCTGTACTAAATGTATCAGTCTTCTATTAACAAAATAGTCTCCACCTTCTATAAAACTATCCTTATCCCTATAAGCGTTATAACCGGCGTACCCTAAATCATAGATCTAGCCTATAGTATTTAACGCCTTCTACCGGGATACTATTACGTTCTTCGATCAGATATTATAGTCAGGCCGCAGGTAGATTTTCTCGTCCTAAAAGAGAGACCAGAGGAGTTAGCATTAATTAGATAATTTTATTAGTTAAGTCTGTTACTCTTACTAAGGATACTAAGTCTACTACTTGCTAACGGCCTCACGGGGAGAACGGCTAGGTTTTAGACGGAGTAGTAGAATTATTTAGATAATAATATAATCTAGGTCCTCGCCTCCGAGTTGTAGCCTAGAATTTCGTAGATACGTTCTAATCTATCTTTGCGTGTTAGAATATGTTTTCTTATTCGACGGAGTGTCCTTACCTAATAATATCACCTACTAGTAACTATATAATATAAGGAATATAGTATAGGATCTAGTTCTGTTTATGTTCTAGTATACTAGCTTTACCTAATCGCTTAACTAGCGCTTTATAGCTCCGCGTATTATTAGTAGCGAATCGTGCAAACTAACTAATCGACTATCGTTCTAAAAATATGCTACTTATTAATTCTAATCACACTAAAAGACTAGGTATATACTAAGTAGAAAGACCTCCTAGCTCCTATAGCCCTATCCTTTAACTAATAGGTCTACGATATATCGATAGATCTATACTACCTCGCGGCAATAGCTCTCTAGGGTGCTATCTTCGTTATTCTGAATAAAGTATCGCCTTATTATGTTATTAGTTATCTCTTTAGAGATCCTAGACTATATTAATATAAGGTAGTAGCTCACGAAGATTAGATACTAGAAAGATACTACCGTTTCTTTAAAGCTTAAGTTATCTACCTATCGATAAATATATTCTGCATAGTTATAACCTCTAATAATAAGGTCTTTGTTTTCGGTAGGGAGAATTAATAGTCGTATAATATCCTTCTCGGCCGGCCGAAATCTAGTAGTATTAGTATAACCAAGCATAAATCGTACTACGAGCTGATTTTTGATAGATATATCGACCCCTACCTTTACCCGGGCTTTATACTAATTTTTTGCGTTAGGAATAGCGTTAATAAATTTCTGAAGCTATTTTTTCTATCGCTCCGCTAACTCGGATACTTGCTAACCTTTGCGGGAGGAATTAGGGTTATATTACACGATTTCGAAGCCGTAATCTAACGATATTAGATTTATATTATCTAGCACCTATACTATAGTTAATTCTATTAGCACCTCCTAACCACCTATCCACTATACGCCCATCAATTATAGCTCTAGGAATTCAATATACTCTTAGTTATTACTATAAAATTCGGGAAATAATCGCCGAGACAATCGCAGAGATATATTATAGAGAAAGAAAGCTAATAGTAGAGGACGATTTATGACTAGAGCTAGATTTAAACTCGTTAAGGTATCTACTATAGCAGATTCCTAATTCAGTTATTAGGGGATCTAACCGGTCATTTAGAGGCTACGGCAAGGCCAATACTTCAAATTACACTAATTTAACCTCCTAAATCTTCTTTCTACTCTATTCTAACCTTTCCCTAATAATCAAAGCCCCTAACATCCTCTATAGGCTATTTCTTTCCGCGATGTTCACTAGCTATCTCACTGCTATATTACAATACATAAGGTATAGACAATCTACCGTGCATCGGATTACCCGTGATCATTTCATCACATATCTCAGACCTCTATTCTCTATATTTAGTTATAATTATATTTATGATTAGCTCGCAGGGACTCTCCTTAAGTGGTTCATACTCTAACTCATCATAAAACGGTTCGCTTTAAAGATAACCCAAAAGTCGTGAGATACGCGGCCAAGTCAATCATTAAGTAGTAACCCGGCCTTCCTCCCTTAGAGCAATCACTTTCGCATAAACTAATATAACACTATCTATCTTAATATAAGTGCACGGAACCTACCCTCAGAAAATAGAGAAAAACATTACTTTTATAGCTAGAGCCTTTAATAGAGAAGTCCTTCTCCTTTAATTACCTAGTTATTATAGTGCTTAAATAATAAACTTTGTCTTTAGAAGACGGACGCTTCAGACGTTTAAAACTAGGTCGTGTACTAATCCTATTAGTCGTTAATATTATTAGATAGCGCCGTTTTAATCCTATATCGCGCGGACTTAAGAGATCTCGTCTTTTAGGCTAGGTAGAAAAGTACTACTATTTCCGGGTTTTATATTATACTTTCACTATCCATGATTATTCGTCATTTAAAGTTCTGAATCTAGGGCTACAACCTAAATTCTAATCGTTACTAGTAAAGAGTAACTCTAAGGAACACAACGTATCCTATAATTAACTTAGCCCTATTCTAAACTAAAACAAGAGTAATCCCTATATCTCGGAGGCTATTTGCTGGAGTCTTTCTTTAGTAAGGTATAAAAGCAATATTCGTAGTGTTAATTTATATAGAGTTAACGTCACAGAAACACTAAGATAGATTAGAACTAAACTAGCTCTTAACCCGAGCTACTTTTTCGGTACTAAAAGGGTATATTTTAGAGTGCAAAGCGCGTTTAGGCCCTACGAGGATATTTACTTAATATAGTAGAGAAGATTACGCAGATTTTCCTGAACTCCTTAACTTGATACCTCGGAGTAGACTAGCCTTTCCTATAAAAGATATTCTCGGACTATTTCCTAGTATCGTTAAGTTTCTAGGCTATATGCCTCCTAGGTTAATTCTTTTATCTTATAAAATCCCTCTTCGCTAATTTGTGGGTTCTATTAAGTTCTATCGCGAGATATAATTTCCTAAATCTAGCGAGTGTCTCTAAGTCTAGCGGGTAGAGAGGAGTCGAGGAGAATATACGCTAGGAGAAGTAGGATTTATTTAAAAGAGAAACGCAACGTGATTATTAAAGCTAGGTCTATTAGGTCGAAAGGCGTTAAAATTCTGATTAGCACTATTCTTCGTGTAGTTCCTATTAAGCGGAAGGCACTATATTCTTATACTTTTTGCACCTCTTAGTAGTTACTAATTCTATCGTCGTCCTAATACGTAGAATAGGTATAGACCTAATTTAGTGTAGAGTATATAGTTATTAGTTCGTGGTCTTGCACTTATTCTTTTATTTACCTAATCTACTTATACAATAGTTTAGGGCACGAATATTAGGAACATTTATTTACGGAGACTTTTTAAAGTCTACTAAAGCATTACATTTCGAAAGAGCTTTATCCTTAATTTATATAGTTATCTTAATATAAATTTCCCGTGAAGTCTCTGTCCGTTCCTCTATCCCGATTTGAATAGGCGTAGAAGTTACTTAAGGGTTCCTATCGTATAAAGCACATCGCTACTAAAAGCGGGGAGGGAGATATATATCTAGTAGCATTTAGGATAACTTCGGCCTTTATAGTTATAGGGAAACAAACTCTTGAATCTAGCTTCCTCAAGCGGGCCCGGCCTATTAAGGGAGATAAGCTAGGCTCCGTATCTACGGATTTTGATAGGCTAATATAGGAAAAGCAAAAGCTATATAATATACCCCTATTTACTACGGGCGAAAGTGATATCTAGTAGCTAAGCCTATAGCCGAACTAAAAGGGGCGGGATGCACTGCTTTGCCCCTATATATCTAGTATCGGACTTTATAGCTAAGTATATGTCTCCTAGCGTATATTCGTTGTAGTTTCCTATTCGGCCGTGAAACTTTGCGTAGATGTGAGAAAGGTGTTGTTAGATAGGAATAAAAACGGTGCTGGTAGGGGATTACTTTTCTACGATAGCTACGTCTAGTATAATTAGCGTGAAGTAATATTAAAATAGAATAGTTTTAGCGAATTATACTCTAAGTAACCTTATAAATATATCTAGTATAGTCTTAGGCATCCGTAGACTTAGCCTAGGCCTCCGCTATAGGCGGGTAATTCGATATCGGGATAATTATAAAGTTAGGAGAAACGATCGCCTGCTACCCGTATAGAGGAGCATACTATAATTTATTACTTATCGTAGGAGCGGCGTTAACTTATATTATATTACTTTTATCTAGCAGGAATAAATAATAGGCTACGTATTAGTGCCTATATAGGTTTATAGAGAATCCGAGCATTAGAGATAGGAATCTACCTCTTTTATGCTTTAATTAATAGAGAAAAAGTCCCTCTAACCTTAAAGTCCACTAAGAATAGCTAGTTAATATACGTGTGAGCTCTAAGATCTAGCCGTCCTGCTCATCTAGCTCCTAATTCTCTATATTAACGTGATTAGCTTTGCTAATAACAATCCCGGTAATTCCGCGCTCTATACAGATATCTTAGAAGGGGGGGGGCGGGCGAGGGAACTAGGTTATCTAAGATTATTATATCCCCCGCTAACTAAAAATATACTTCGGTTTGATTACGTGTGAGTATATGAAAGTGAATTAGCACTATAGTTCTCCCCTCTAAGTCAGTTTCAGCCGTCCCTAAATTACTAACCGAAAGCTAACACGATATAAGTAATAAAGTAGATTAATCTATCACTCTATAGTAGTGACTATCTAGGTAGATTAAGAAGAGTGTGACTAAGCGACCCTATAGCTAATTAAAGGACTTATAAACAATTCGGAAATAATTTACACGTGTATTAATAGTCTATTTATAGGTTACGTCTACTAGAGCGCAAAATTCGGCTTAAGCACATAGCTATTATAAGCAAAATGTCATTCTACAGCGGGCACCGTTCAACCGCTGCTTTAACTCTATTTTAATTTAACTAGTACTAGAACAGATAAGGCTATTGTTGAAATAGAATCATAGTTGTATAGACGTTCTCTTCGCCTGCTAGTAGCGATGTTGAATATATAGAAGCAGGCTTAGGCGGCAAGAAAATCTCGATTAAGCCTAAGTGCCCTTATTCCCTATAAGATCTAGAGCCTCTGAAAGATAGTAAAGGCCTACTTTTTCTGCGGCTAATTTAGTACTAAGGACCTTAACTCTCCTAACTACCTCTCCTAAAGCTTTGATCTTCTAAATCGCGCTATATTCAAGCCCCTTAACGGTCCTGTTCTAAACATGACTCGAGGGAAACGAGATATCTTCGAGACGCCTTTTTTCTAGGCACACTCTATTAATAATCTCTATAACTATATTTTAAGACATAGTTGCGTTTATCCCTAACTCGGTTGCTGATTTCTATAGAATAATCGTTATTAGTTCCACACTAGTGTAATCTATACTCCTTGCTACCGTATAGAGAGCGTTACACTAATCTTGAGTAAATGAAAAATGATGCATGAGCTACCGTGTCGTAGTATTAGAATTGTATGTTACGGTATATCTAAGGAATCCCGGAGGGGGCTAGTGGCCGCGGCTTAATAGCTAGGTTAATATTAGCTTAGGGTCGTCTTAACGAGCGATTCTTAGCTAACTAGGAGATATATTATCTAGGCAGGGTTTCCTAATATCTAATCTCGCTTCTATTAACTAGTTTACGAGATCTATATCGACAAATTTAAATATGTTCTTAATATCCTGCCCCCCTAGTGAAGCTACGCTAATTGCACTAATTAGCGATACCTTAAGCGGTGTCTAGTAGGCGGAAAACCACTCCTAATCTAACGTGGAGATCTAGAATATTATAGACCTCTCTTCTTCCTTTTCTCTTATTAATAAGGGCTTAAGAAGACATTAGGGATTTATTAAGGATGCTAGTCGTTATATTAAGTTATTGCGTCTAAACTTAAGTGCAAGCTAAAAGAAGTTATAGCTATTTTAGGAAAATGAGGAGGGCTAGACCAATTCATAATCTAGAAGGCCGTTAAAACACGATGGATAATATTTAATAGCCCACGAGGCGAGATTATAAGGAGCGTCCCTACTTATCTTATGTTTATAGCGTTTAGCATCAACATAATTATAGTACAAGTTCTATTCCCTCTTAATTTTTGGTCGTAGTAACGGATTCCGGAAGGCCGTGTTGATTACCGCTTTAACTAAACGTGATATATTATCGTTTTGTATTTTTTCAAAAAGGTAATAGAGTGCCTCGTGTGAATCTCTAAATTTAGAGAATATATCTAACTTAATAGCAGATATTATATCCTCCTATCGTAAATTTTCGAGGTTCTTGAAGAGAGATAGGCATCAGAGAGGATCCTTAGGAGATTTGGTGAGATCCGCTATTTTGTTCTTTTGAGTAGAGCGATAGTAGAGATAAGAGAAAGAATAGAAGGAAGGAGTAGATAAACACTTATACTAATAGTTTTATAGTCGACGCTATTTATTTAATCTTTACTGCTATATTAAAAGATTAGAGCATAGTAGAAGGGTATTTCCTTAAAATGCAACGACTCTAAATGAGGGCATATATCACTGTTTTGGATGCTATATTTTAATTTTCTTTATACGTCACGCGATTCCTCGGTCTATCCTACATAGACTTAGACACTTTATAGCCGCGATTAGAGGGATAGCATCACTTCCTTGACTATATCCTCGCCTAGTGATGTGGCTTACAGCTCACTATATTCCACAAGCCTATAATTATAGAATCCGTAGTACTAATAGACCATATATATAATGCATGCAATGTTGTTTGTGTGGAGTATTAAAGACTAATTAATTTAGGTTGCTTAATCCTGAGAAAGATAAGGGATGATATTAGTGCTAAGAGAAAGAGGAGCTAGGAAACTACTTATACTATGCTATAGTTAAACTAGTCAGTTTCATCCACGGTAGATATAAGTAAGATAGTAGCTAAAATAATGATTAGCTTCTGGCGCTAGCATTCTCTAGCGGCCTCTTTTAGAATCCGTTAAATTACCACCGAGTGAACAAGTCTGCCTTAGCTTAAACATAATATTTATTTAATCTTTTCGATAGCATAACGCTCCACAAATACGTATCTAAAGAACCCTCTATAACGATTTTCCTATGGATAAACCCTCGGATATACCCTTAGAATTACAGAAACATATTCCAAAACTCCTAAGTGTTAGCTAAAAAGAATAGCTATTGTAGGTATTAGGCTTAGGAAACGAAACGCGGACCACCTTTTATGCGCTGCTTTGCATCCGGATAGGTTAGATAGTTCCAAGCGCCCGAGGTAACGTAGGCGTTCTCGTTAGAAGGAAAGAACTTTATTATTATTCTAAAAGGAATACAGGATAAAATAGGATGTAGGAGCAAGAGCTAAAGGCTCCGTTAGCTCCCTCTAGTTATCCTAGGGTTCGTTTAGGGACGAAATAATTATTCTATTGAATCTAAGCACTAACCAAGAACTAAAGACTCACTTTGTTAGAACTAGAACCTTACGGTAAAAGCACGTAAAATAATAGAGGGAAAAGAAAACACCTACTCCTAAGGATATCCTCCTCCAGAATCCCTATCTAATAATCGACTAGTCTATACAGCTCTAACTAGTTATAAAGCTAGATGAGCTCGTTGCTTATAGCTTCTATGCTTTCTAAGGTTAATAGACTATGCTTTATTGGCATAAACTTGGTTGCAACTAAGTCATGCTTTATATCTAACTGTTTCTGCAGAAGTGCTAGCTAGTAGTTGTTGAAGTCATTCCAGAGTGATAGAAGGTCGGCACGATCGGCGTATAGGAATCCTATTTACCACAAAATAAGCTATTAGCCGGGATTAAGTATAGTGAAACCCACCGAGTCCCTGTAAGTTATTTATAAGCTATTTTGAAATTTCTAGAAGCAGTCGGCTAGCGTCGATTAGCCTCCCTTCGTGGATGTGATTAAAGACTATGCGTAACGAAATTCTATACTGTGTATATTCTTCCTTTAGCCTTTTGAACGGCTCTTTTTTATCCCGCTATTCTAGGACCTATACTTAAGTATGAACTAGGGTAGTCTCTAATTGTGTTGTGCTATTACCGCTATATAGTAGAGTAAATGTTGTTTCCGGAAGGGCTTTAGTACTATAGGGTGGTATATACTATAGGTAATTGTAAGCGGCGCTCTAATCTCGATCTCGGTGATAAGAGCTGTATGATAAGCTTATAGGCTTAAACGCCGCGAACGGTAGCCCACTCTAAAGCCCCTACTATTATATCTATTATGCTAGTTGCTAATCTTAAAGCTGATAGGGTTGATATTAATTCCGTTGGTTCTATAGTGCCCCGTGGTATAGTCGTATAAACTTAGACCGGTAAGTTCGTATATTAGTGGTCTGCACCGGCTAGACATCAGAGTTGCTGATGTATCCGTAGTTATAGGCTATCCCTATAGGCTTATCTTCGAATATGCTCTTTAGAGAATAGAGTAGAGCATAATAACTATTTTATATCTCTTAAGCTTTCGTGTGTCTAGAAGGATAAATAGAAACGAGCTTTTAGTCCGTCACTAATTAATCGACGTACATTAAATATGAATTTCTATATCGTGCATCGATTAAGTGACTCCTAAGTTAGTGTCGAGACCTTAATATGGCCGAGAACTAAACACGCCTATCTTGACTATTTCGTGTTATAGCTATTTAAATCTATACCCCCTACTAGATATTTATAATTAATTTTGTATTGGTAATAATGGAGGCACTGTCCTGTATGTAGCTGCCTTCACAAATTGAATAACTAACTAGGGCAATATGTCTACTAAGCTATATCAAAACCTTTTCCTATGCATATTAAATGGACTTAGTACTAGGTTAGCGATATCGGTAACTACTACCTCTGAGTTTTCGTTACATTGCAAGAGGAAGACTTTAATTACAGCTAGTGCTAATTACTAATAAGGAATTGCTTTAGCGAATTCCTTAGCTAACTCATAAAAGTCTCTTGTCTAATTCGGGCTAGGAGTCTCCGCGTTAAAAAATGAACGGAAGTATAAATCTATAGTCGAGGTTTCGGGATTTAGAAAACATTGTTAATTTAGCCGGGACAAGTCAGAGCAGGGTTAAGGGCTAGTTTAACGTTCGTAGTAACGATAACCGGAATAGGTACCGATCCTATCTAAAGCGTTTAGGATAGTTACCGTGGCTATTCCTATCTAATAAGAGTTTTGGCTTTCTGTGTTTCCACCCTCTATTGTATTGCTTCTCTTTTAGAGCTCTACAACGTTAATATCTTCTATAAGCACAAGGACTCGCTCGGAAGATCTAGGTAGTGTACAGAGTAGTTCTTACAAACCGTAACTATTTATAGTGGCGAGGTTAATCATATAGATCGCAAGTCCGAACTTAGTGACAAGCGCACGACAGAAGCTTTTTTTCCAGTCCTTGAAGAGCCGTAGAAAAACAGTCCTCGCCGATATCGATTACGACGTCTCTCGTAGAGCTTAGCAACTCTCGGACTGAGAAATCGTTCTAGATCTAACACGATACTTTCTTTCATGTTTCGTCTATCGGTAAACTTGGAATTCTTGTGGGTTCTCTTCACACATTTCCGCTATTACACACTCTTGTTATCCTGATACGCACTAAAGACAGGTAAGTTTCCTCGTTAAAATCAATACAAGCCTTATTCAAGAGACTTCCTCGTGCCGTTTTATTCTATAAGAAATAGTATATAAACATATTCTCCGTATTTTCGATTTGTGCGATAATCTTGCGGATCATAGTAAGGGGCAAACTAGCTATCCTTATGTTAAAAAATATAAAAACACCTCTGCCTAGGGGTGTAGTGAACATATTTTAATTTGTCTACTATAGGGCTAGGTCGTCTTTTCCCGCGAAGTCAAGTGGATCATCGTTAAGGTCCTAGAGAAATCTTAGCATTAGCAATGTTAAGAGCGAAACGGTAAACTTGCGAAATATTATGGGAGAAATAATATAGAAGCGCGTTAGCGATAATAGTTCAAGGTTGGAAAAGGGAGAGTCAAGAGGTTCGGTTCTGTGTTGTGCAACACGTGATCATACTATACGGTTCTCTAACCCTTTACCGACGATAAGTGTGGCTAGGAAGCGCGTTAAGTGTGCAAGAGGGGTAGAAACGCACACATAAAGCACCCTTACCTAATATCCCGCTTCTAGGTATTCTTTTGCTAAGGTCGGCCCCAAAATGTAGAGAGAGGGTCTTTCTTTTTAATATTCTGGGGTTATTGGAGGAGGGAGCGTTAACTATAATAACGACCTAACTAAAATGCCTTCGCAGCAAGCTAATGTAACGACTAGGGGAATCGCCACGCCGCGTCTCAGAAGCCGCTAATTATAAGTAAGCGTAATCGAAGAGACGTGTCCACGTGTCTATGCGATTAGGGAGATTAGTAGCTATTCAGTACCTATTCTACGTATCCTTTCCGTTCCTTATCACATTTTCTCGGTCGGTAGCTATAGGTTACATATTCAGATTGTCTAGCGCTAAAGTATAGGTCGCTATTAGCTTCTCTATACCGCTCCGTTAGGGATCATGCAGGGCTATGCACTGTCTATCTAGAAAGTAAAGTGTAGTCCCGTGTCCTAACAGAAGTCTTCTCCTATTATCTTTCGCTTCTTAAGATCGTTCGCTATAAACAATATCGACGAACTAGATAGAGAGGTTAATAGACTGCTCGCTTAACTTAACGATGCCCTAGACCGAATCGAGTTATAACTATCTCTTGAAGACCGTAGAGCTTTCCTCGCTAGGCTTTCTTTGCGCAATATGCTAGTATTCGATAGGCTGCTCGGTATTAAGCACTAAGAAGTTGAAGGGGCGATATTAGATAATATATCTCGAAACCTTAGTTATTCCGGTCAAAGTAACGTCGAAGACTTATCTCTAGACACTATAGCCACTAAGCTATTAATAAGTCGCTCTAATAAAACTCGTAGCTATCTAAGTTCCTCTAGCCCTATACCTAGTTCGCTAAACTATAATCTAAGCAAATCTAGTATAGACTTATTAGATAACACTAGGTTTTTAGGGTTCTAGTTGTTAATACCACGCAAACTACGTGAGCTATTAGTATAGTTTGCTAAACAACCCGAACTTTTTGGGGGGGTAATTAGACGAAGACCCTCGACTGGGGCTAGGTTATATTCTGCCTTTTTTGAACTTTACGATAGAGATAAGGACGCCGGGCTCTTTGAAATATACTGGCGATTCGAGCTACGCAATTTTTACCTTCTAGTAGTCAATTTAGACTACTATATAGGTGAGAGGTGGTGCAGGAATACATCCTCTAAACTTGCTCAGGAAATCGCGAGGTAACGGCCGTCTTTACGTATAGATAAAAAAGCGCTTAAGGAGAACCTAGACGAGTATGTCCAACTCGGTCGCAAATATAATAGGTAGGCTACAGACTTAGGTAGGCTAGGTTACTTAATCGCGCTACCTTTATGTATCAAGGAAAGAGAGTGAGATAAGTAGCATACCTTATAGTTAACTAGAGTATTACTAATAATACTAGATACACGGACAGGTACTATAGTAAAGTTATTCCCTCGGCGATTATAAAGTTTCGTGAAGAAGGAATCAATCGAATTATTACCGAAAATAGTTATAGTCTATTAGGCGACCACATTTCAGACGGACTATAGGCTTAATTTAGCCCCTCACAAGCCTCTATAAGGCGACCTTTAACAAAATCCGCACGGAGGAATAAGCGGAAAAGGGAGAACCGCTATAATTAAAGCAGGGCTAGTAAGTCGTCTAAGGATTATGTGTTAGTAATAGCATTCTCACTATATTCTAAAGTATATAAGCGTGCACGCATCGCAAGAGATCCGGAGACGTATCGAGGCTTCGGCGATAGAACTCTAGGGTCTAGCGAGAATAGGTAATCCTATAGCCTAGAAGTAATATCGGGACAAGCTACTAGGGAACAACATCTATTAAATCACGACATTTTGTCTCTAATTTCTAAGGAGCAAAATCTAGATTTAACATATTCTCTAACTTATATACGGGCGCCGGAGTCGATAGTATCGATCGACCCTGAAGTAAGTGCGGACTTTCCCGACGTACTAGGACTATTAGCCTTAATCGATCCCGAGGCGACTATAGATTTCCCCGATAAACTAGATTTGATAGCATCTATCGACCCTGAGGTAAGTGCAGACTTTCCCGATGCACTAGGACTGTTAGCCTTAATAGATCCCAAGGCGACTACAAATTTCCCCGATACACTAGGTTTGATGGCATCTATCGACCCTAAGGTAAGTGTAGACTTTCCCGACGTACTAGGAATGTTAGCTTTAATCGATCCTGAGGCGAATGTAGATTTTCCTGATGCACTAGGCTTGATAGCATCTATCGACCCTGAGGCAAGTGTAGACTTTCCCGACGCGCTAGGACTGTTAGCTTTAATCGATCCCGAGGCGACTACAGATTTTCCTAATGTACTAGGCTTAATAGCATCGACCGAGGCTATAGCTAATGCAGACTTTCCTAACGCGGTGGGCACGATCGCGCCTATAACTTGTGGAACTAAACCTTTAGATGCCACGTATAACTTAAGTACGTCGAGGATTTTATAGGATAAGAGTAGCTATTATAGAAATAATAAATATTTAGCTAGGGCGCTTATATATACATAATACTTTAGATTCCCTCTAACACTTAGGGTTTTGAACTCGTGCTAAATAACTAGGGGCTAGTTATTGCCTTAGTTGTCTCGCTCGTCTCTAGTAGAAGAATAATAAGATAGTCTAGCTACGTATCAAGCACTAGACGACTAGTTAGGTGTATAAAATTTCCTAGTATAAGTACTTGACCTACTACTTATAACTCGCTAGATAACGTCTCTTTGTCCGAACCGATAGTGAGAGGGAAGAATAACGACCGGTAGTTAGGAGTTATTTTGATTTCTGCTTTCCTAGTAATACAGTACATCGTATAACCGTGGCCCTTCATTAAATTAGCTAGTAGCTAGTAAAATATATACCAGTAGATTACTTTACCTTGATCTTTCGATATCCTAACTCATCTAGCAATAGACGTAGTTTGCTATGACGGTCCGGATCCACGCATCAGAAAGTGTTCTTCTCCTCCTCTTCTATTTTCGCGGTGTCTCTTAGCCAAGAAGCTAGAATTCTTAGCTTCTTAAGCGCAGAATCACTTATTAAGTATAGCGCTATTGTAGTTAGGATAATCGCGGAGGGAGAAGGTCGTGAGAACGTAACGGAACGAGATTAGCTCGCTTGCGATCGACGTTAGCAAAGTGGCTATACTAAGTTAAAAGACTCTATCCTTACCTCTTTATTACATAATATATCGCTAGGAACGCAGCCTCGTGTGTAGTAAAGGGTTTACTAAGATCGTTAGACAACTAAGGCGGGGCCGAGGCGGGGTGGAATATGGTTGATGCCCGACGCGAGCTAGGACGAGGAAAATACTTGTCCCGCTGCCACGTGATACCGTAGCTAATCACCAGACGCACGGTCTCACCTAATAGGCGCTTTTCGGGTTTAACTATATAACGTAATGAAATAATTGAAGACGTTTGGTGGATAATAATAGTATGAAAGAACGTATATATCTAATTATTGGTGCCACGAAATCGCTGTGGAAGCCGTATTTGCCTCCCCGCTGGTTTACTATCACAACCGTAGGCTCGATAATGCTATGGAAGCTAGCACTAAGGGCAACTAAGTCAATTCAAGTCGATATTAACAGGACATTGACTGGACGGTCCTTGATATGATAGATAAATTAGTATCTGGTGCTTCTAATACCATTCCAGAACTAATAGGATGACCTCTAGTGCCACCGCAACATTTCTCTTGCTTGCATAGAGTGTTAGAGAAAGAAAACTAAGGTCTGATTCCCGAGGAATACCTGCTAGGTTTGATGACGGGGCTAACATTATAATATGGGAGTAGTGCTCTGGAACAACGCCGTGCATAAGATGTGCAACTAGCGCATAGTAGTGTCTATACGATCCGAATAGTGACCGTAGACGGAAGGAGTACATAGCCGGGCTGTTGAAAATTTAAACTACTCTTTATCGAGTGGCTGCTACACTGCGCTCCACCACACACGATGAGATATTATTGTTGCTCTGGTAGGTTCAAAGCTTGTTAACAGATCAAGAGGTATTTGATTACCTTGTTTAGCTGTTGGGGAATGAATATGGGAGGGCTAGTATAGATGCAAGGAAGTTAGTGGTATTGTCTATTGAGTTGCGAATTGTGCCTCACTGAACATAGATCGGTTAAGTGATGAATATACACTAGATTGAGGTGTAGTGTTTCTTCTCTATATAGTTATCTGCTATATGTCTAATAGTCTGGAATTGATTGTGAAATTGATTGTGAACACGCTTGCTTGTCCCACTTTACACCTGCTAAGTTAAGTTATTTTTATTCCTACATTGACTGCTAGCTTGGTCTAGTAAAGCAAATGGGATTTGTTGATATCTTACTCATGCACCGGTCAGACACATCAAGTAGTATATTCAGATCGAGGCTAAACCTAAGTTATCTCGGAGCTATTTAAACAGAGTATGAAGCGCTTACCCGGTTTAAAATCCTATGAATAGTATTTCTATATATACCTTGACGATAGTCTCTTTCGGGGATTTTCTAAGCTATGGTAGAATAAGTGGTCGAAATAGTGGTCGAAAGAGTAGGATTGAATCGTGCTTCGAATGTTCCTGAAGTGGAGAAACTCCCTGAGAGGGAAATTTGTGGGTCGTTTCGGATGCCTGAACTAACATAAGAGCTATGAGCTCCTCCTATGAAATGTTCCGCCTAGTGGGCTCTTTCTTTATTTCTATAGCTAAGGACGTAATTATTTTGTAATAAGATAACTTATCTTCCGCCGACTAAGATGACCTATCCTAGTCTTTCTATGAAGTCTCTGGTCGAAGGGGCTGGAGGTCCGCTGCAGAATCTAATAATGATGGTGTTTAGAGAAGCAATTTGTCTGAACTTAGAGTCGATTTTCACTAAAATATTATGAGCAAAGTGGGTATTATGTTGATCCTTAGTGGTTAGATAGCGGTAGCCCTTGCCGTAAATGAGGGCTTCTAATGTTCTTAGCCCGGTGCACTTATTCCGGAGAAGCTGAAAATTCTGTAATGTGTCTTCCCTGAGCCGAATTTCTCCTGGTTGATTATCTGCTCTTTCCGTGGCCGGAAAAGAGATGCGCAGCTTAGACAGAAAACCTGTATTTATAGATCTAATGCCGTTTATAAATGATTTTAGAATGTTGCTTCGGTAGCTCGCTATTTCTACTTCTTCGAGAGTAAAGCGATTGGCACCGTATAAGACTGACCTGGCCTTATAGGATACTCGTCGACTGGTATATAGTAGTGCTAGCTATGTATGGGGCTTGTTGGGTATAAAAGACTCTAGTGGACTTCCTGTATCCTGGAAAAGATATAGGAAGTCCGGCATAACGAGCACTAGTTTAAAGATCTCGCGGCGAATCTTAACTGGTAAGGCAAAGATACTAATAGCATTCAACCTAGATGGTTCTAAAGGTATGCGTTCTAATCCTAAGCTAGACATAGCTAGTAAACGGTTCGTGTCTTGAAAGTTGAAATGCAAGTTTGCACTTCTTAAAGGAGCGTATTCGAAAAGAAGGGACGAGTAATGATGTATTGGAATCTGGTAGTGCCCTAGCAAAAGTATTTTATTAGCTTAGATTAGAAATATTGTACCTAGTCCCGCTAACTGACTACTGTACTTACTATGAATTTGACAGGAATTTAGGCTATATGGGGGAGGAGAAAGGAATTATGTGGAACGGTAGGATGGAATTTAATCGGCACGTGACTTGGATGCTTGGATATGGTCTGCCTAATCAAAACTTCTCCTAGATGAGGGGTAGTTTACGGTTAAGGACGAAGCGTTAAGTACCTGACTGCCCCCTACCGAGTATTGAGTTTAATAAATTTAAGGAGCTTATTATTAATACATGAATATTTATTCTTGAATATACGCGTACTGCTTAGGACCCGGGAACAAACTTGCTTGCGACGAAGGTAGTAGAATAAGTCACCTAAACTTTCTGACGCGTGCTGAGTTAGCACCGCCGACGTTCGACAGTGTATTTTTCCGTCTGGACTAGAAGAGCCTTCTAGTAGTTCAGATTTATATATCCCGTTGGTTGACTTGGTCCCACTTCATTGTAATTCTTTATAGGACGGGCGTTGATTAACTTCCTAGTTAAGCTAGGTACAGATTGGGTTGCAAGTGGATGACAACACATACATGCATTAGCCCGGCCCCTAACAACAGAGTAAGTCATGTCCAATCGCTTACTAATGTCTTAATACACAGCATAGTGGGTGATATTTGCAATATCGTCTTAGTTTTATATACGAACATGATTTCCACGGCATATACACTCACCTCCTGCTAGTCATAAATAAAATTATTCTACGATGACACAGTCGACCCTGAAAGATGAAGGCTTTCGAGATAAATTACATTGACGATTAATTAAGTTTCGAGACAGATCTCGGGAGCCTTTGAATAACCGTGTCTAATCACAACGAAATACCCAACCACAATCGCATCCTATAGCTAAGTCAGTTCTATTATTTATTCGCTATTTGCTGCTAATGTGAAAAACAGCTCGTTGTCAATCTCTCGAAATCAAACGCGTGACGATGCATCTAACTCTATTGAAACCTGCGAGGTTCATGAGGAATCCGCGGCTACTGAAAATGTAGTCCGATTTCAATCCGACTATGTAGCTCTCCAAGAGACCGGTCACGAGGCAAACTTGATAGCACGTAGGTCTGATCTGCTGTTAAGTAGGTCTGCTCTTGGGGGTGATTCACGTAGCGTTACTGTTTCTTTAGACCTTTAGAGTGCAGCATTCTGCGAGGCGGTGGAAAGTCTTCGGGAGGAGATTGATATGGTAACTCTCAAGGGGAAGGATGTAGCATAATTATTTAGAGAACTCGAAGATATTGCGAAAGAGGCGACGTAGAGATTAGTCTTCCTGAAGGGTTTGAAATATTTACAAACTCTATAGGTACCCCTCTAGAGATTAAAGGACGTACTAGACCTGGCAAGCCCTCTAGTAAACCTTGAACCTACTGCCGCGACGGTTCTAGGAGTGGTTAGAGGCTTGACTACGGTAAGCTCGTTTAGCAAAATATGCTGCCTGCTAAACTAACTCAAAGTTTTTATAGATTACTATTAGCTTTACAAATTCTGATTCAGATTTCGCGGATAAGCTTAAAAGTATACTAAAACATATTGTATATATTGATAAGTGTAACACCCTTAGCCGAAAGGCTAAGGAGAACAAAATTTATAAGGTAGATTCTAAACATAGTACCTAGTATCTATCACTATCAGTCTAATAGGTTTTTAATAGGCACTCGTTTCGGTATACCGAAAAATCTTAGAGTTCTACTAAGCTATATGCGAGATACTCGCAAGAAAAGGGATACGACTTATAATAAAAATAGTTCTAGAGAGTGATCGCCTCCCGACCATCGTCTAGGACATCATAAAATACTCCGATATTCTCCACAATCTTATTCAAACTACAACACTTCGGCTTCTTCAAGATATCGAGGATAGGATTATCTATAATCAAGGTATATTTTTGTGCTATATTTAGTTATACTCGGGCTTACTTAATACTAGTTCGTAGTTAGCTAGGCGCCGAGAAGATGAAAGGCTAAACTTCCTACTATAATAAATTAAAAGCTCTGCGGGCTAACTAGGCTTATGAATTTATTCTACAAGATTCTAATTTTATAGACTAGTACTATAGCTTAGGTTCTCGATAGCTAGTAATTCTCGGTGAAATAGGCCGTGGGAAGACTGTGACTATAGCCTTTATTATAGATTAACTATATTAGAGGAAAGATGACTAACTGCTAAATCCTAAGATATGCTATTATTATTGCTGGAACGATAAGACTAGAAACGCACTAGCGGTGCTATCTGCTTTAATACTGTCACTTCTTTAGTAGCTACTAGGTCTAAAGAGGCTATTCTGTAATTAGTATAACGATGTATAGGCACTTGGATCCTATGATCTAGCAGCAAGCGTTAGAGACCTTAAGAATTTCCTAGAAAAGATGCTAGAAGTAATTAATCGCCCTATCTTCTTTTTGATCGACGGCATCGATGAGTGCGACAAAACTTCTATAAGAAGACTCCTTAAATTCTTGAAAAATCTCTCGGCGAATATTTTAGGCCTTAGAATCCTGCTCTCTTCTTGTCTATAGGAGAAGGTGCTAAGCTAGCTAGGTAACGCCGCGCGGGTTGGACTGGGTTCTAATACCTAACGAGATAGAATTATTGTTGAGAAAATCGTCGATTTGCATTTATCCGACTTGATAGCAGAAGTTAGGGCACTTATTATAAAGGAACTATTGCCTCTAGCGCAAGGGAGTGCTATATAGACTAAGATGATAGTATAGCTTCTCGAACTCCGTGATCTTAGTAATAAGGATTAGATAAGACGCTTTGTGAAAGAAGTAGTGCTACCCTAAGATCTATCAAAGCTCTATGCTTCGTTACTCTCCCGATGTACTAGAGACGATTCTGAAAACTTTTAACTTGCTACTATAGCGCTAAAGGTTCTTGCCGTTATCTATAGGCCTTTAAGTATTCTAGAACTAGCCTGGGCTATTACTTTGAGTTTAGCCGAGAATGTTACTACTACGCATGCTCTCGGTAAGCTAGTCGACTATCGGAGAATCGTGGGTCTTATTTACCCCTTTATCTCTCGAGTCGATTTTAACGACGTAAAGAAGTATTAAGTTCGACTTTTATATTAATTAGTGAAAGAATTCGTTTTAGATAATTTCGTCTTGAAGTATCTGCGCCTATAATATCTCCCCGCGTTGGGTGATACTAGTCATGTTTCGGTGGATTAATGCTCTAAAAGACTAGAAGCACTTATCCTAAGTATTTGCGTTAGATACCTTCTCTTAGACGAGATCGCTACAAGAACTCTGTTTTCTAAAGAGTAAGTGGCAATCGCGGAGTTACTATAAGAATATAATATATTTAGTGATAACGAAGAGCCGGTTAAGTATGACCCTAATTGCACTTAGGAGGCTTAGGAGGAGAATATGATTTGCTTTGACCTAGCTAAGAGAGGCTTTAGCGAATTTTTTGTCTACGTATTATGCTATTAGTTAAAATACTTCGGCACTGTCGACGTTAAACCTCTTCCTGACCTATTAAATATAGAAAGATTATGTTAAGTAGGCTTAATTCGACTCTAAAACTAGATCTAGTAAAATTATCGCCTAAGCTGTATAGTTACTCCTAGATTTAAGGACGACTATAGGCTATACGATCCCCTACGTATTACTTCTCTCTACGGCTCGGTGCCTATGCTAGGTGACTTGCTAAAGAACTCGGAGTTCTCTAAGGACTTCTATCTTCTAAATCTAGCTATGAGGGTAGCTGAATAGATTCTCTGATGGGGAGATGTATTAAGACTGCGGATACTCTTTTTCGACGATAAAGTTAGTTATCAGCTTCGAAATCTCGACATTTTTCGAAATATTATTAAAACATAGTAGACTCCTTTTATCGATTCCTCTAACTAGGATCAATTATTCGAACTTGTTGACGTTGTATCGGACCTAATAATCTAGAGACGATAGGGCAATGAACTTTTGTGTGTGGCTGCTAGTGCGGGCTGTATGCCTATCATCCGACGTCTTATGAATAGCGCCTAATATAACACGGAGCTTAGAAATGAGTTACTTCGTGGATCTCGGATTGAGCCACAATGGACGGTGTTTGAGCCGGTGCATCAATCTCTTAGGGAGGCTGTTTTGAGGAATCACGTGGATGTGGTGGAATACCTAGTCAAAGAGAACGGTATCGACGCGCATCTTCGGTACTAGAACTCTCGCGGTGAAAACATTTTGTATTTGGCATCGACGATCTGCAACCCCAAGATTTTTCACCTCCTTGCACCTCGTTTCCCGGAGGGTATACGCTAGAAAGACAACTAAGGTGATACACCCTTAGTTAGGGTAATCATGAATTTTTCAGCCTTAGGTAATCGATTTAAATCAGCAAAAATACTCCTCTCGCAGAGCACTAACTGGTATTTGGCCGAGGAGCGTTATCGCAAGCTATTCCTTGACTTCGCTGGCGATTTATAATTTCTAGAAAGTATCACTCTTAAGTATGCTTGCTTGAATGATGAGTCGAGATCTATGTAGTTCTCCCTACTTTTTGCTTATATATGCATTTTTGGAATTTAACAATAGGAAACGTTAATAGAGATTCTGGAAGACACCTAGCGATAGGTATGGGACGTGAATCGAAGGGGAAGGATCGAGGAAACGCGAAGCCTCATTTACTTCCTAGCTCAGTAGACTATTAGTGATTTTTGAAAAGAGGTAAAGACGACTGAAATGAATCAAAGCGTTAAGTGAGAGGGTTGACTGCTTGCTGGATATCCCTTCTTGTAGGCTTCTGTTTAGGCTCGCGGTTGCTCTAGCGCGTCTCTATCGCTTGTTGTATTTTATGCCTTGAAGTCATGATTCGTATTAGAAGGACAAACGGTGGTGGAACCTGAGTCGGTTGTTTCGCAGAATGTGGTATCACGCGCGGGGCTTGGTGGGCTACTACTCACGTGTTATAACTATTGTTACGTGATATTACTTGGGCGTTAAAGGTAAACATGGCGTTTGTTAAACTTTGCTAGTGACCTAATGTTAACCGTCTTCTCGATCTTTATAAAGGTAAATATTAGAGGCCTAGTTTCTAGTATATAGGAACTAGGTCTCTATAACTATCAAAATATCCTAATTTGATTCTTATAACGTAGGCGTAGCTCTACCTAGCTAGGTGCTGTGACCTGAGTTTCTACCTAAGTATCTATTATATAAATCTAGCGTTGAATAAGGCTGATATATTCACTAGACATCTAGATATTGCTTTGGTTGATTAAATCGTATTAAAATCGGGTGGTTGAATATGTGAAGATGCGATATCGATGAGGTGGCGGACCCTTGTAGAGCGAGGGTCCGTAAAATATGTAGTATTTGTAAGGGGCTAGTTAGACGTTAATGCGGATAGAATAGGAGAATCTGTTGTTAGTGTGAAGGTGTGGAGGAAATGGGTGGGTACTGAACGTCACGTTACCCCTTTAAGGCGGTGTAGGTTGTGCTACTAAGAGGGCTAGTAATTATATAATAGTAGCACCTCTTGTTAAATAGATCTTTATAATCACTAAAACAAACAAAATACGACGCGGCAAGGAATCGCTTTCCTTATAGTTGCAAATAAGAAGCAGAACTTATATAACCCTTTTTGTTGCGGACTTTTTGCTAGCCTAGATGTTGGCGATAACTTCTTTCTTGCGACCGGAGTTTATATAGCCTCGACCGATAGGGCTATCTATTCGCAAGTCGACTCCTAAGGTGCCATCCTCACCTGGAAAGTTGCGACGAACAGCTTGGGGAATAGTACATAAAGCTTTATACTATATGTCTGAATGGTATTGTGCATGTTTTGGCATACAATTTGATGCTAACATTATATAATTGCTATTTGGACTTGTCCTGAAGTGGACAGATCGAACAAGTTTAGAGGAGGCCGCCGCTATGCAAATAGCGCGGGCTGCTGGGATGCCGGTTCTAAAGGTGCTTTGTTGTGGAGAACACCCGAATGCGTCCTACAATCGCACTTTCTTAATATTAATGACACGGTTGCCGGGCTCCCCACTTGAGAACTCCGCTGATAATTTACTGGTCGAATCTGAGGAGCTATGGCTTTTCGAGCTGAAAAAATGTGTTGTTGCTATGCGTGAATGGACTTCGCCTCACGCCGAGAGTATATGCTTAGCCATCGGCACTTCAATACGAAGCTCGCGTGTACCCGGTCATATCATGGGTCTATTTATCGACGAAAATGAGTTCAACGATTTTCTCTTGAGTACGGCTTCGGGGCACGGATTTGATACGACTTCAGATTACACTAAGGCTTTGGAGCAAGTAAATGAAATTCGTAGCTACCCTCACTGAATTACTTTCACCTATGGCGACTTTAAAGCTCATAACATCCTTGTTGGGGATGACGGATATCTGTCCGGTTTTCTCGACTGGGAATCTGCCGGGTGGTATCCTGAGTACTGGGATTTTACTACCGCGATGAGATACGGAACTGATAGTTGGTGGTTTCAAGTGACCTCGTGGATTGGAGGTGATTAGTATAGGCGGGAATTGAAATGTGATATAGCGTTAAACTCTTTAACCGTCGATTCATATATAGCTTTCTGATAATTTATAATAAACTCGAAAACGTGGGTTGAACTTTACAGCATTAATTTATTTCCCACGCATACTCTATTAGATGTAGATACACAAAGCATAGATTATCCGAGAAAGGAGGGAGATTGGCCATACTCCTGAAATGTTTATCCGTGGTCTAGGGTATGCTGTAGTTGTCTTTAAAGACAAAGACTGGATCTTATAACGGGTCGTGGTTGTTGATTAATAGTAGCACTAGGACTATACTGGTTTCCGAGCGTTATGCATTCTCTTTCTAGGCCGTCGATATTGCTGCACCGAATGATTCCGTACTATATGAGTCTCTTCAAAATCGTTAGGACCTATACTCGGCAAGTTACTCTAGGTATCGTGTTAACATCGTGATTATGGGATCGTATAGTCTGGTCGAGTGTGTTGCGCGCTGCCTCCGGGATAGTTCCGACTTGAATGAGGACACATAGGAAATTCGACTTAAAGACGCCCCTAGTAGGACTATGATTAGGCATCTAGCCACCTCTGATATTTCTTATGTGGTATTTAGTACCACCTTGGGAGCTAGTATGGAAGTAGAAGCCCTAGTGAAAGTTATTCTGACGGGGTGGATTGGATCGGATCTAGAGAACGATGAAGAGTGCGTTGAGAGGAAGCGCGGCTAAAGCATCTTCCTGCTGCTTCTTGATTAAGGCTGCTCGCTCCCGAGCGGTTTTCGGTGTGGATATTCTCTGAAATTAAAGGTCTTTTTAGTAAGCTGGGTATCCTAATAAGAGTGCAGTTGTAGTGGGCGATAGGACGAAGTAATAATGATTAAGTCAAGAGAGAAAGAGACTAGTTAGCAATTAAGTAGTTTTTCTAATATCTATAATTGTCTTTAATGTGCACTTCGTAGCCTAGATTGTCCTTGGAGTTGATACAAGCGCTTGTGCCGTGACTTGAAACTTAATAAGTTTTATTGAACTCTTTTAATAGAAGTTCTGGGGAGTAGAATTCAGAATCCGATTATAGGGCGGATGTCTGTATAAATTTAGGCGGTTATTCTAAAATTATTAATGGTATTAAGCTTAGGTAGTGGCTGATTTAATAGGCGCCGGTTCGTTTTGAGAAACTCTAGCGCATACCCCTTTGTGCCGCGATACGTATAAGTCTTGGGTGGTAGGTCATCAAGGAAGCTATTTCGCGAAGCGCCGACGTCTGATGTAGCATGCACGGTCTGAAACAAGAAAGCAAGGAGATACGAAGGTTGTGAATTTTTGGTCCTGTTCAAAGACAGGCGGCTAAGCCTATAGCGATGGATGTATCACGGCGATTTTAGTCTACTAGGTCAAGGCGGCCGAGCTTGATGGAGATCCGGGGAATAGGGCGTTAAGCAGCAGACTAGTGCGTGATATTGTGTGGTGGCCGTGTCAAAGTTGTTTCGTTTAAGTCGAGGGGAGATACCGGTGTAGGCTCGTTCCCTTCCTTGATTGTCCGCGCGACGTCTGACAAGAAGCACACACTAATTACGTACTTGAACCCTAGGCGATATTTGAAGCTAGCCTCACCGCTTATTCGACCAATCTTGGGTTAAAATTCGATAGGATCTGTAAGTGCTAAGAGTACAGTCTACTTTCAGCCTGACTGTGGTGAACTAATAAAGCTGCATCTAAGCCCAGGTGAGAGAGGGTTAGTGCAGTGGTCACCCGACATAGGGTGATTCTCACCCGCTAGTAGCTGGCTACGATCTAGCCGCCCGGTAGCCGCCTAGCTCTACAGGCTCTGCGTGATTCGGCATGCCTATTACGCACTATACAACTCTTCGTCTTACCATAAAGAATTACTAGTTGAATAACTATAGACCGTATGTATTAGTTAGTCATTATTATGCCCACACAAATTGCCAGCGAGGCATAATAGACAGCGTAAGATGAGGGGTGAGAGCGGGTGAGACTCACCCTCTGTCGCGCGACTACTGTTAACTACTGTAGACCTTGGACGCTAGAAGAATAGTCCAGTCAATGCTAAATTGTTAAATTGTTATCGATTGCACATGAAGGCTTATACTATAGAGAGACAATGAACTAATATGCTGTCATGGCCTAAAGCCCGGACATAGCTTCACTTGTGCGGCCAGCAGACCAACGAGAATCCATCTATAATTACACGGGTCGCCAAGAGCACCAAAACGAATCCCTTAGTTAAGCCTCTTGTTTTGATAGGAGAATAAGCAAAGCACTTCCGTACGTTTAGCGTTCTCTAATCGCCTTGCGTGGTTCAAGGATCTTTCTGTACTCTATTCCAATACACGCATTGATTTATCTTGGTTGCGAATAGAACTTGGAGCCCGTCTAATAATACCGCAACGGATTCGGGCATCGGAATAACACAGATTCCGAGATGAGAGTTTCCAAAAACTCACTTGAATCAAAGCAGAAATCCTGACCTTAGTGACGCTTTGTTTACCTTACCGCTTCAAGAAATCTACTTTGCGCCTGAGGAAGGCTCCTTGGTTCCCCTCGATTCTATAGGAGATTAGGGACTGCTAAGTAATTGTAGATGGGATGCTACCGAATTGGTCGAGCTCCCTGAGCGAGCGAGCTAATCTGACCGTGGGATGGAGCTCTAGTGGGTCTCTATGGTTCGTTCTTTGTTTGCTATATAGGATGCGGTACTTTATTAAGCAAACAAAGAAAACCTCGAGTATAAGGAGGAAACTAAAAAGTTCTCCTTCGCTCGACCCCTGAGTTTGAGACACTCCTTAATCTCTCCAAAAATTTTCTTAGACCTAGCCCTGTCGTAATATTCACAAAGCTCGATTTACAATGGGGAAGATCAAGACCTTGCGTGCGCTGCTCCCGGCGGAAGATAAGCATATAACGTAGTCCTTGGAAGCAGGCCCGGGTAAAGAGATGCGACGCAACATTTCTCTTGCTTGTATAGAGTGTCAGAGAAAGAAAACTAAGGTCTAATTCCCGAAAAACACCTGCTATGTTTGACGACAGGCTAATATTATAACCTGGGAGTAGTGCTCTGGAACGAGGCTGTGCACAAGATGTGTAACTAGTGTATAGTAGTGTCTATATGATCTAAATAGCGACCGTAGACGGAAGGAGTACACGGCCGGGCTGTTGAAAATTTAAACTACTCTTTATCGAGTGGCTGCTAAGCTGCGCTCCGCCACTCACGATGAGATAGCATTGTTGCTCTGGTAGGTTTAAAGCTTGTTGACAGATCAAGAGGCATTTAATTACCTTGTTTAGTTGTTGGGGGAATGAACACAGGAGGGCTAGTACAAATGCAAGGAAGTTAGTGGTATTGTCTATTAAGTTGCGGATTGTACCTTAATGAACAGAGTTTGGTTAAGTGGTGTGATGAATATATATTAGACTTAGGTGAAATGTTTTTTCTCTATATAGTTATCTGCTATATGTCTAATAGTCTGGAATTGATTGTGAAATTGATTGTGAATACGCTTGCTTGTCCTACTTTACACCTGCTAAGTTAAGTCATTTTTATTCCTATATTGACTGCGAGCTTGGTCTAGTAAAGCAAATGGGATTTGTTGATATCTAAGTTATAGTGCCGCCCGTTATTGCCTTCTATATCTAGAGATATAGATATATATATTATTTTAAACCCTAACGATACGCTAAGCTAAATACGTATTAACGAATATGTTCCGGATATGTTCTAGAGTTGCACGGTAATAAAGACGAAGGATTGAAACCTGTTCCGTGCGCCGTAATTCGAAACGGGCATTTAGCACTTATAGAAGCCGTTTTGACGGAAGGTAGAGTCGTCTTTGAGAACGGATTAGGTCGAAGTTTGCTCTAGTGGGCATCAAAATCCGGATTTGTTTCGATTATTAATCTCGTTTCTCGGTTAGCTAAGAAAAAGAACATGAATATCTACAAAAAGGACCTCGCTGTGGGCGTGCTTCTTAGGTCCTTTTAGTGCTTCTTCTTGGTTGTGTGACGTGTGCATTCGCTGTTTGTCATCTGATTCCCTTTACTATTATTGCTAAGCTTGTTACAATATTGATGTGTGCTTGGAGTGTTATGAGTGCGGTATTTATTGCCTTGATGCTTCTTATGAAGGGATTCTTTGTGATCCTAGCACTGCTCCCTAACTCTACCAAGAATATGGCTGATGCTCTCCTTTATAGTGAGAAACAAGAAAACATAATATAGGGGGCGATATTTAAGAGTAATGAATGGATTGATAAGGCGTTGGAAGTAGAGGCTTGCCCTTGCCTTATTGGCCTAACCTTTTGGACATGAAATTTCTAGAAGGGTTAGCCTTTCTTCGGAAATCTATACGATATTGTGATCTGTGGAGGGGCGGTTGGTAAAAGTCACTAGGTGGAGCTATAGTTACTCGATACATCTCTCTTTCTTACCTAGTTGACTGGTCCGCTGTCCTGTATACAGCCCTATTAAAAATGTCGCTAGTAAACTCATTTAGCCGGGCTCTACTAAACCTATCTTGAACAGAGCGTGACTACTGTTCCAGAAAATTGGAATTTTGTCTATTCGATAGCTTTATATTTAGAGTGCTATATATCTGGCTTAATTTTGAAGGGCTTATGAATTGTATCCACTTGGCCCCTTACTATTGTACGGATTAGTCTGCTTGTAGTTTTTGATGTCTGGCATCTTAATCGCGGCGATAAGATCCTCGAAACTATTTAATGCTTGCTAAATATAGCTTTCTTTCGAGTTATATTAATTAAGTTACCAAAAGGCTGGAGTATTATGGTACAGATGTCATAATCGGACAGAGTTGCTCTCTTGGAGCTGTTAAGGAAGAATATTGAAATGCATCACTTTTGCATACAACGGTTGGCTGGGTTTTTTTGCGGACCTGTGAAGATGGGAAGTTGAAGCACTTAAAATGCAGTTACGAAATTCTGCGGGACGACACCTGCTAGGGGAAGTTCAGCCTGCCTCTTTTCCTTATTCTTCTTCTCAATCAATCGCATATCTCTGATGACTCCGGTAGTCCTCATTCGCTATCATGTTTACTAGTTCAATATTCTTTGAGCTGGTTCTGACATAATTCTATTTTTAGTGTACGTCTTGATCTCTCGGAACATAAAATTCTTTTGCTTTTCCGATTCAAGCGACTTGGTGTAATCTTATCTCCTCGGACCTTTATTTTTCTCTCCAATCCAGATTCTCGTGACTGCTGTCGTTAATGGTTGCCGCGCAGATTTAGGCGATTTAAGAACTAGTATCGTTTTAACTCAACTTAGTGAAGGGCTCTAGTCCCGGCTATGGAACCATTAGGTGTTAATTTAACTTGTTCAACTCTACCACAACTAGGAATGATCATGTTACCGCCCAACTGGAAGTCATCTAACCCACGCCACGCCTAGATATCGCAATGGTTCGGCGAAGAATATTAGGTCAACTTTGCAGAGTATGATTGTTATTCAGTCATTTTAACGTCACGAGTGCCTGATGCGGCACTGACCGGACCGTGTCGTGGAAAATTAGAGGTAGTTACTTATCTTCTGCCAGATCTTTGACGGTTAGAAGCATACAGGATGTTTCGATCTGGGGGTGTTCAGTTAGCTGCCTTGGTCTATGATTTGATACGACTTCTGCGAACGGAAACTGCTTTAAAGTTCCGTTTTACGTTGGTTTAACGTTGGTTCCTCGTGACAGAATTTTGCATACAAGGCGAGGTCGATATGATTTGCCTAAAGTTTTACTTGTTACAACACAATCTCGCCATAACTTGGGAACCGGGAGTATTTACTGGTTGGTAAGGGGTTGTAGTAGATATGGTATTTAAAAATAGCCTGTTGGCGCCACAGGCGGCGTCTTCGCTCCTATCCTCCTGAGCTTGAAATAACACATTATTCCGTTGCAGATTACTATTTCATAATAATTCCTGGCATGCATGTTTCGCCTCTCATAGCCTGTACCCTCCAACTCATCAAGCTAAGTGAAAACTCCAGCAGCGACTGGCCCATCTATTACGATTCCCTTAGCCCACCATTTCTGGACTGGAGCTGGGGCAATCACAACCTAGCTGAGAGAATAAATGTGCATAATGGTAGTTCATCTATCATGATGGATCCAAGCCACTGGAACGGCCTGAAATTCCATGCTCCCTATAACCTGGTTACCATGATTTCTTTCTTCCACCGACTCCGGCCGGGTTGATGGCGGCGGCAAACCTAATCCCTATAATTGTCATCAATTTGAGCTCTTATCGCTGTGATGCCTTCCTTATCTAGTGCACTCAGATCAGGGTCCTAGAATTACCTGACCTGAAAATGAAAGAAGTCCAAGCGCGGGTCGAAAGTCTGCGGATATCTTCCCTCGCAGCCTCTTCTCATGTAACGTCACTGCTGGAGTGGCTCTGGGATACCGTGAGTCGTCCAATTTTAGAGGCACTCGACTTTAAAAACCCTGCTTCCGATAACAAATGGCCTCGAGTGTGGTGGATTGCTACCGGCGCGCTTAGCCAGCTACTAATTCATGCGGCAGGATACCATGCGCGGGGATCCACAGAGACATTCTTAGATAGAGTCATATCGTCCTATGCTTCCTTCATCAAGTCGTTGATATTTTGCCGTCGACACCATTTTCATCAACCCGTACAACCTCCACCACACCATGCTCTCCTAGTTGCCATGCACGAAACACCAGGATTATCCAAAAAATCGAGTCTTCCCATTTGCGGAAATGGAGGTGGAAATGTTGAACGACGTTTGTCCCTCACTTCAGCTAAGATAACACCACACGTCTTTAGGACCCAGTGACGGGCGTGCTCCAAGAGACTCTTAAGGGCCATACGATCGGGGTGCAATCAGTGGCATTCTCCTCCGACGGCCGGCTGCTGGCGTCCGGCTCTTGGGATAAGACCGTGCGTATCTAGAACCTAGCGACAGGCGTCCAGCAGAAAACACTTAGAGGCCATACAGGCTATAATTTATCAGTAGCCTTCTCCCCTAACGGGTGGTTGCTAGCGTCAGGCTCTTGGGATTGTACTGTGCGGCTTTGGGACCTAGCGACGGACGCCCTGCAAGAGACTGTTGGAGGCCATGCGAGCGGGGTTAAATCGGTGACCTTCTCCCCAGACGGCCAGCTGCTGGCGTCCGGCTTTGGGACACAGTGACAGGCGCGCTGCAACAGACTCTCAAGGGCCATACGGAATTGGTTCAATCTGTGTGTTTCTCGCCCGATGGGCGGCTGCTGGCGTCCGGATCTTGGGATAACACTGTGCGGCTTTGGGACCCAGTAATGGGGGCGCTGCAAGAGACTTTAGAGGGTCATTGGGACCCGGTTCAATCGGTGTCCTTCTCCCCCGGCGGCCAACTGCTAGCGTCCAGCTCTCGCGATGGCACCGTACGGCTCTGGGACCTAGCGACAGGTGCCCTACAAGAGACTATTGAGATCCATGTGAGCGGGGCTCAGTCAGTGGCCTTTTTGCTCGATGGCCGACTGCTGGCGTCTGGCTCTTGGGATAAGACCGTGAGGATCTGGGACCCAGCGACGGGCACTGTGCATGAGATTTCAACCACAAACGGCAGTGTTGCCGTGAGTGAGACATCTCTTATCAATCTTCAGCCAGAGCACGACCCTCACGGTTCTAAGTCAAAAAATAAGAATCCGGTGATCTGTATTGAGCAGCAAGAGTGGATAACCCTGGGTAGCGAAAGTGTACTGTGGCTTCCTCCTGACTTTCGACCTAGTTGTTGCACGAATAATGGGAATAAAATTGCTTTGGGACATGCATCAGGGCGAGTTTCTTTCCTACAATTTTGTCCATAGCAAATTTTAATTATCTGCATGTTGGTCCTTTCCTCTATTTTCCATTTCATTCAGCATACCGACCTTGGAGTAATTTTTCTCCCTCGCAATTCCATGTAACCTGTTCTGGATCATGATTTAAAGGTCATTTATTATTTCTTTCGCCATGTTAAGACGGTCGAGACTGTCCTGGACTTTGCGGAGGCACCACAGCGATTTCGAAGCCGCGCGCCCTAAGGGCAGCAAGACAAGCAATAAGGGCTACTAGGCCACGGTAGGCCCCGACGAGGCTCTAAGTTCGTTTTGGAAGTAGTACACGAAACATTTATTCTAGATGTATATATAACTGTGGTAGCCTGCATATCACTTCGGTAGTTGGATTATAAACCATAGCCCGCTAGGCTAGGTACGGATTCGTATTTTGGCCTAGTTGGGTAAACCAACATCGGTGAGGGGTCAAGGTAAATGAATTACACACACACACACAGACTGTATATCAGGGAGCCAAAGACATTACTACAGTTTAGTCTAGCAGCTGCCATTCAAATTAACCTATGCTGTTATATTACTGGCGCCCCGAGGAAGAAAACCCGAGACTCGAAACTGTCTACGTGATCTACGTTTGACTTCTCTACTCGCTAATGAATGTCCAAGGGCAGTGGCACTGTGTCGACTAGTTCTCTCATTCGAATTTTCACCACCGGAACAATCTCCTCGTGGATCCAGATCCGCCTCGTTTTGAGGTCTAAACGTGGGATGGGTGGGCTCAAGACCCACAGCAGCTAGAATTTCCCCAATATGTCCAAAGACCTGTCGAGGCCTTGGCCATTTATACGACTGGGTTATTATTTACCTTTAATCGTAATTGCGGTTGATTTCGTGGGTCGGAGCACAGCATACGTGAACATTGGCGGAACGAGCATGGTTGGTGCATCGGTGGACAGCGTGCTGGTATTTGACAGCAAAATATCCGGATAATGCATGAGTCCATTGAGCTGACCCAGCGGGCGAAATCAGAAAGGTGCAAGGAGGGGCTGTGCATGACCCCGCCTACCCCGCCTTAGACAGAGAGAGCAAGAATGCTATGAAATGGAAATGATGCACGCACAAGTAGCGAAAAGTGAGGCTACAGCCAACTTTTAGCGCCTGTCTATTCTCTTGAGTTTTTCTCTGCTTTTATTCTTGGTAAGCCTTTTTTGCGCAGTGTTATTATCTGTTTGTCTTACGCTGGGCCTTCCCTACAGAGAAAACAACCAGAATCTCGCGCATTATCCAAAAAAGTTCGACAACGGCATGATTTACCCATCTGAGGAACCTGCTTCCGAGAGGACCGAAACAAACTACTATCACGCAACCACCACTGTCGTCGAGAACCAGCAACCCAGTAGGCCACGATTTATTACCCAGTTAGGTAAAAATCTGCCCGGATTTCCCCAAGTAGTATTGTGAATTTATGTTCCATTGCCACAATTTCAGTATATCATGGCCCTGAAATGAGGGTAGTCCTCGCCACGTGATGTCCCACTGACCCCCGTCGGCCTAAAACGGCTCCTCATTGGCTAGGTTTACTCCACAGCCCAAAGCGTCAATGATTGATACTTTGCTATCTCTAAGGCTGCTCTGATAGATCTTCGACCGAACTGTGAGAAGCTCCGATAATCGGTTCGTGCGAATACGATGACCATCGCCCTACCACTATTTACTTCCCATTAATCTGGGGAAGTAATAACTAGCATTCCTAGCTGAAATCGGGCCCTCAACTTATTAATAGCTCTCGATACGTTAAGTAGAAAGGTTATCAGCGGACAAACAATCCCGCACGGTTAGAGCAATGAAAGGCAAGCACAATATCATAAATTTCTCGTATCTTCATATTTGAGGGAAAGTGTTTCGTAGCTGACTGAGTCAGGTCCAAGAATCGTCAAGGGTGTCTTGGGAAATCTGGGAGACCTATCCCTCTAGTTCGAATTCTAATCATTGCCTGCGACATCAATCATGGATCAAGTGGTGAAATACATTCTATTTTTGGGCTCACAGCTCTGTTTTTCCTTCGGTAAAGACCTTTTTGCACCGCGCAAACAAACATCCTATCTTCCAATACACGCGATTAGTACACTACCGAGCCTTCAATACTCTTTCCTGGCCAGACAAGAGGTCTCAGACTGACTTCTTGTGGATTTCGTAGTTTCAATTCCCGCTCCATGATGTTTTTAGGGTTTCAATTGATCTATAAAACCTGCGCAACCTTTATACTTCCTGATAATGGACAAAGCGATGGTGAGCACTTATCATCTGATTATGCTCCTGTTTCACCTTTTCTAGCTTCACAAACTTGTATAATATCAACAAAGTAGAAGAAGAAGCAAAGGAAAGGCCGGACGCAATAACAGTCAGAAGAGCCATAATTGACCAGTCACCACCATGGCCCGTATACAGACTAATCATGGTGGTAAGAAGGCCGGCCGATGAATTTGTCTAGCAAAGTTAGCGAATGATTCTCCAACAGAAGGGTGGGCTATGCACATGAATATACGGTTGATAGCCAGATATAATTGCCACGGTACTCATAGTAGAGCCAGCCCATAACAATCAATGCTACCACAAAAAAGATACAAGCTAATGCAAGTAAGGGTGGGTTCTGGATAGTATTGAGGACAAGTTTTCCTGCTTCATTGTCGGACAGGCCCTTGTGGACGGTGTCTGACTTCTGAAGGGACGTGAATGTTCCAGGAACAACCAAGTAACCAGCCAGCAAAACCCAGTGAGCTGCACTGGCAAGCAAGTTATATTGCCACGGTACCTCGTCTGCCTCTATAATCATTTGAACATAGCGGGTCCTCAGAGACTCATATGATAATTCGTTGCTTCCACCTTCAACGCGAATAGATATACCGGGAGCCATGATGAGTTGTGTGATATGTGAAAAAGAATCGCAGCTGACTTTGCTTGCTTTTATATTTGCTGCCAAGGAAATTGCCTAATATGGACCAGCAATTCCTAGACGTATGCTTGACATGAGGTCACATTGATTCCGTCAACGTCATTGGCTCTACCTATACGGTATGAAACAAAATCCATACCATGTCCTCACTAAAAGTAAATACAATCTCCACAACAATCAACGTGCATAGCAATAAGTGAATGCCATTAGCCTGGGCTTTCTGCCTGCTTGTCTTGTTGCCCAGTGTCTCGCTTTCAGTGATACTAACGGCTGATTCCACACTTTTGTGAAGCTCCTCAAGAGCACATAATACCTTGAACCTGGCCGCAACATACTGTTTGAGCTTGTTGGGATCACTAGGTGGTGTAAGCATATTTGGATCATGCGGGGGGCTGCTCTGTAAGCCTTTCGTTCTACCAAACGGGTCTCGGTCTAGGTTAGGGTAGTGCATTTCCTGTTTGATGCTTAGTAGGGTTCCTGTATCTGGGTTTCTACAGCGCTTACTAGTGTTTTATCCGGAGGTGGCCAGGAGGCATCATTCGAAGAGTTGTAGACAGTTTTCTCGTGGGTCGACGAGGAGGTATACCCTTGCACCGCAAATATCCGAAAGCTGGCGAGCTTTTTCCCTTAGTGTCTTGCTCCGTCTTTGGAATGTAAGCCGGGGATTCCTCTGAGGGTCAGGCCCGCCCATAGTACAACAAAGGCTGAATCAGCGCAAAATTTGATATGGTTTTGTTCTCTTCGAGGAGGAAAGAAGATTCTGATAGTCTGAGACGGATCTAATCAGGGACAATGGGAATGCAATGATTTATATCCTGAAGGCTATCTAGTATCTATTTTTCTGAAACATCCAAGTGGAGAGAAAACTTAGCAAGGTGCATTTGATTCGTTACTCAAGTTTGTGTGCGTTTCCTAGAACTAGTCTGCATTGAGCATCTTGATTCGACCATCCTCCTCTTACCTCTAGGGGTACCTCTGCCAAGGTCACAGCTCTCACACGGTTTGCGGCAAGGGTGGCCGTGATCTCTCCGGCCGAACGACGACTGAAGACCTTGCTTCGAAGCAAAGGTAGCCACGCTTCCAGGAAAACCAGATATTCTCCACCTTTTCTTTGCCCGTGACTGTATATAGATATTGGTTTTGTAGTCCAAGTGGCGGGTCAGGAACGAGATCGGATGGTTATAACATCCACATGAAGGACAGAGGCTGCTCAGACCACCGAAGCTATCGATTAACCCGCTGTCTGAGACAAAACTAAGCCCTTCTGGGTAAAGATAATCCAGAGCCAAGATGATCTTCCTGGCTGGGCCTTTACATCGCACTGACCCGGTGCACCAAAATGGCACAGAGGTTTGCTCTGGTAACGAGCCAACCAGCAAAAAGAACCTAGAGACCAGCAACGTTGTTGCCGCATCGCGGGCCATCCGCGCACTCCCAGCCTGGAGAATTACAAGATCGCGGTAGTCGTCCATGGCCCCCACCGCGTCAATTGTCTGCGGTGCATTTCCCAATGAGACATCAAGGCGGTGGCAGTCCCCTCTGACTGACTCGCCCAACCTGCTTCTCCAATTCTTCCAATCGGTATCAGTATCCATTGTAGACATCCATGCATCAAAACCTCTGCGAAGAAACCGTCACGAAAGATATGGCGAAAATGGGGGATTTGTTCATTTGGAGGGACTTTTCCGGTCCCCATTGACACCATCCGAATGGATCCCATGAACAGGGGCCAGATCTGGCTAGAAATCTGACTGGCGATCTCCCCGGCAAAATTGTGTTTCAATCCACCGTCCAGAAAGGAACCGATTCCCTGTAGATCCACTGGCGTAAAAAAGCTTGCCAACCAATCATTTAGTCAACTGAGAGACGCTAATGCATGGGATTAACATACAAAGGAGCGGCCGCCGTCGCCCTCCCACTGGTTCTTATCTATTAACGTAATTGCGTCTGTTAAGTCGCGAACCAAAGTAGGTTGAACTTATAATTAGAAGACAAATAGCTGACATTGCAAGTGCTCGGGTTCGTTTCCTTGCGCAAGATGTATAGCGGAAGCATGTCCGTGTGTTTTCGACCCGGGAAGCGATCGAAGGCGGAAATTCCATACCGTGAAACTTGAGGAATCCCGGATTGCTCTTCAACAAGTGGTGGCTACACTGCGTTCTGGGTCCCCTAATCAGATTTCGGTTCTCATATCGGAGGTTCAAGGCTTCCAAACAATCCAAGAGGCAGTGGACCATGTTATCAGAATGGCGAGAAAAAATGTATGAGAGACTTGAGGTGCAGGTTATTTGGTTAATATGCATGATATATCTTCACTAATGACTACGGATTTATTACCTAAACCACCTAATGTCTTAGAACTACTAGGTAACATTCTGCAATATAGGTCTGATATATAGCCTGAATTTTAGATCCTTAAGTGTATATTATGTGTACTTAGCACCTTCCTTCTAAATGAAAGCCCTGGAATATACTCCATAAAATAGTTTAGCGTTCCCCTTCAGGGTTAGCGCCTTCGTGCACGTTTCTATCACCAGGCGTCTTTCTATAACGTCCCCTTCATCGCCGCTTCAACTTTTGGCTGTTTCTTACCCTTCTACCCTTCCTTTCACTCCGTTCACCTTGTGGACCTTGCGAGTGTGGCATTTCGTACTTAATCCATCGGAACGACCTGCGGTCCTGGTCCCTACCCCTACCCCGCACATGTCTATCTGTCTGTAGCGCCGTCCGTCCCTGTCGGTCTTGTATATTCACATTTGCTGCTATCCCTAACACTTGTATAACCTCTCCAAGATCCTCCATCTAGTGACGCGTTCCACATCATCCGCAATTAGCGGGTTCAGAACATTTTCGACCTCAAACAGCAAATTACTCGATTGGATTTGAAACGCGTCTTGTATGTGTCCTGTTTCATATACGTTCCCCAAATTTTCCGCTGATTTCGGGTTCGCTGTACCATTTTCCCATTCGTGGGCGACGCAAAGTCGCCATATTCCATATAGCTTACGCAGTGCATATTGCAGATGCGGATTTGCGTATTGTATCGTGCTTTTTGGTAGGCTTTGCAACAGCTCTCTGATCTCGTTTGCTTTCTTAGATATACCTTGCAGATTCTTTTTGTCAAGCTAATTACAAATGTTAGCCCTTCGTACTCCATCAAATGCTGAGATTGACTGCAGAGTGATAGATTTCCTCGATTACCTCTGATTGCGATAGAAGATAAGTAGCCGCGCGCGTTCCCCACAGCCGCTCCGTGGACCGAATTAGACTCTCACCGGCCTCGTAGTCACCGTTGGTGGCCGTCAGATGTAGTGCTGTCCGATTATTATCATCCTGAATATAGATATTTGCGCCTAATCGAACTAAGAGTTGAATAGTAACGGTGTGTCTATTCGTTGCTGCCAGAAAGAGGGGGGTTTGTCCGGCATTGTCCTGTCGGTTGATTCGATTCTGAAAATACAGTGCCATGATGAATCTTCAGGGTAGGGGTTAGTCAGGGAAAAAATGACTTGGAACCATTCTGAAGTGCAAGGCGTCAAGCTAGAATTTTCATGTGTATAAAACACCACGCCAACACTGTGGATTAGAGAACGTCTCAGTGATCTAGACTATAAGTCGATTACGTCAAGAAACCTCGCTCTGGCGTGCTTGAAGAAGTTGGTGGGGAAAGAGACTGAGATAGGCTGGACAATCCCAAAGGCACGAGCTGTAAAATACAGTATTGCCAACCCTCCCCTATTTTAGGATCCGCACCATAATTCACCGCTCCCATCCCCGCCTTCCTAAAATAGGCTAGGTAAACCCCCTCTTAGAGCGTTTTGGTGCGGCAGAATCGTGGCAGAAAATAGCAGTGGGTGGTCACAGACTTTTACGGTGCCACTGTAGGTAAGCGGTATTAGGGGCGGTGAACTACTCCTCAACGTAAGATTTAAAAGATGATTTCTAGGTCCTTCAACTTACATGCTGTATTTCAACACACATTTGTACTGTCAAAATGACCGCTCCTAGGCAGTGTATGTCTGCTTGATCTATTAAATATACCACCGCTAACTAGGACTTAGCAGATAGCGTTCTACTGGATGCGGTAAGCCGCGGAAATATCGACGAAGTCCGACACATCCTAGATGGAAACGTCAATCCGAACATTAGAGACGCGTCCGGGTTGACACCTCTACACGTCGCATCGAAAGGGAAACATACCGAAATCGCGACACTTCTTCTTAAGTCCGGAGCGGATCCAGACGCTATTGACGAATTCGGACGCACACCTCTGCATTATGCCGCCGAAACTGGATGCTATACAGTAGTAGAGCTTCTGCAGCATGCCTCTCCTCCTATCATAATAAACGGAAACACTCTTGACCGGACAGTTAAGCCAGCTACCGATGCGTCGAATACCAACTATATATTAGTCCAGGGCTGGGAGCGCCTCGGGTCATCACAGAGACAGGAGCTAGAGAGAGCGGGTCTTGTGTTCCACAGCTATACCTTCAAAAATACGTATTTATATGGCTACCGAGGCGATAACCTTGACAAGATTCGGCAAATTGATGGTATCGCCTACGTGGACGTCTACCGCCCCGAGCTCAAGGTCTCCCCAGATCTGAAAAAGGCCGATCCTAAACGTACTTATGAGGTCGATATCGTCTTTCATAAAGGCGCGGACTGGAGCTCTATAGATTTCCAGGACCGTATTGCTCTCAAGGCGCAGCTAAGCGAAAAGGATATCGAGTTCTTCCCAAACAAGGCTCGTCTCACTATCCAGGGTCGCTACTTGAACGACGTGGCCTTGCTTGATGATGTGCGCTATATCGAGAAGGTGGGCAAGATAATACCATGCAATGACCAGGCGCGAGAAATATTAGGAGCCGATATCTACCCACAAAGGTATCCGAAACAAGCACAAGCCTTAAGGGAGACGGCCAGGTGATCGCTATCGCGGACAGTGGATTTGACAGGGGCAGAAATGGTCGGTCCACCCTGCATTCGGGGACCGGGTTTGAAGCTATATCCTATCGGTCGTTACCTCACACCGAACCATATCCTTGCGTAGGGCCTCGTGGTGTTACCATCTCACTGTGATGAGATGTTAAGTGTCCAAAAACCAATCCAAGACGCTAAATTCGGCCCTGTTACGATGTATGGTATTAGAATGTGTCACTGTTTTATTGTTTAGCTGTTTGGCATTGAATTAGGAAATTTAACCTCCTGTATATTAACTAAATCATGGCTATACCAAAGCTGCGTGCTATCTTGTTTGTTTTATCAATGTACTGTATAGGCAAATTCACCGAACTTCCATTACGCGGGATCGGAACGAAATATAATGTGGATGTTATCTAGAAACCAGAAGGCTTGGCATAAACCTACACCTTTGAGGTTGATTTCGAATACCTATTTAAGTAGCTTCACCTAGTATCGTAGAAATAGGCCAGAACTAAATGCATTCTTGCCACGAATTACACCTTTCCATCCCTCCCTATCCCTCCGACCGGATATGGCATTGCCTATGCTGGCATCACCGAACCTGCAACTTTTGAAGCCACCCCGCAAGGATTTAGTAACAGGGCTCGTTAAAACGTATTCAGGTTCGAGCTACAGGCGCCTACATCAGCTCCCGAAGATGTCTACCTATACCCTCAAGAAACGGCAAGTCATTCTAGGAATCGTGTTGAATCGCCGTCCTGAGAAGATGACGTGAGCGAGAGTGTTGAGTGACGTCTGCGGGATGATAGCTGCTTGAATGAGTACGACTTCAAGATCTTTCTCTATGAAACACGATTAGATCTCGATACCACCGATAGTCCTGATGTAATGTTTGGTACTTATAACATAGTGCGGTTATTTCCAGACATGTCTGGATGAGAATCAGCTGACAGAGTAAACAAAGATCAAGGGGAGAAAAGGTGATTTCTTATCGCTCCCCATTAGATAGTTGTCTTCGTTCTTTCCCTGGTATTGCTACCTTCTTTTAATGATATAGCTTTCTCCCAGCGTTGCTCTTAATCGTAACAAAATACTCGTTCGTATCTGTTCTGCGTTTTGCCCTTTGTTCTGTTTTCTGTCATAATTCTACCACTTGATTCAGAATATCAGGGTTATTAAAGAATTCATTCCACTCCGACTGGCTGTATATATACGGTATATGTGTAAGGGGCTGTAACTTGCGATATTTAGTCAAGAAGGGCTAGGCCAACATGCTGTTTACGACGATCTTGAGGAAAGGAGAAATATGGCCGTTCCCTACCTGAAAAGGTAAAGCGGTATTTCTGTTGAAGGCGGTGGCCATCCTCCAGGTCAGACGACTTTACCAAAAAAATAGGGATCAGAGGCCATGGCTACATGGTACGCACAGGTGCCGGGTTCCATCCCGTTACATAAGCAAGTACACATAACGTAGTTCCCGGCCGTCTCGCGCACCCCAAAACACATAGTAAATGCGATAAATTACGAACTCATATCTCAACAACCATACTTATTTATCATAAGATATTAAAGCTATATAAGCTAGATATTGTTTATAAACTGCTAGGTCAGTATAGGTAAATCATGTAAAGTATTGATAGAGATACATCTATATATATTCCGAATGTCAAAATTACACCGTATTTTATGGTAAAGCATTGAAATAATTACCTTGAACACTTCAAACTAAGGTGAATTTATTTCACATACTAAGAAAAGTCTGTATTCAAAATATTCAAGTAAAAATCAAATTTGTTTTTTGAGATATAAGTTCATAAATTTATCACATTTACTATGTGTTTTGGGGTGCGCGGCACGACCGGGTGCGCGAGACGGCCGGGAATTACGTTAGTTAACTAATGCGCCAACCGAACCGTGATCGAATTCCTGGTGATGCATCCTATCTAGCAATGGTTATAACTGACTAGTAACTTGATAAGGATTACAGAATGAATAAATGCAGAAATTCTGTGCTTTCGGCTATTGTGAGGGCATAAGACGAAGCTTATTGGCGATAGCATGACACGTTGACGGGTGCCACTGCAAGCGAAGGCCCTATGCACATCACCGGATTTCCTCAAGTTTTCACTGCCTACAAACCTGCAGGATATTGCGGTCGAATCTGACAAGTCCAAAAGATTTCTGAGTCCAGTTCAACTATGCATAACTACCTGTTCCTATTTAGCTTTTTAATACAGAGTTGTGTCCTTCGAATTTGATGGGTCAATCAATGTACTCAAAATCTGGTGTCCTCTTATTTCCAACATAAAACGAAAGAAAAGATTGTGAAGCTTGCGAGTTGGCTCGCTAATGCACAATACGAACCAGGTCAACTAATCATCAAATAACTGCGGAAAAGGCTTTCTCTATATGAATCGCACAGCGATCGCAGAGTAACTCCTAGGTTGGAAGTGGGCGAATGCGCACAAGGTCCAAGAAACACTGCCATGCTTTCGAATTCTGGATGGTACACCATCCCATCTCACACTCGAGACAGCGAGCCGGCCAATAACCTAGTAGAGTCTCCATATAACAGCGAACGGTTGAGGGAGTACCTTAATATCATCGTTGGATTTCACTGTTATGGTGGTATCGCCAATGGGAACATTCTCCACCAGAATCTGCTGAACGTTGTTTAAATCGTCATAGTCTCTCGGATCATAACCTCGATGTTCTTCGTTGTCTGCAAGTTTTACCTCCAGGAGAATGGCATTCTGGATCTCCTCGTCCGGGGGATCCGACCACACAAGTGTGGCCTTGAGATTGGAGGATTGGGACTTGACAGCAATCTGGAAGGAAAATGCATGTTCACTGAATTGTCCAAACCTTCCTTCGCGAAAAGCTGTTCCTTCTTCACCGCGTGCAATTGAGATGGACTTCGCGAGATTGACTCGGCCAAATCCCGAGTCGACGTTAGGTGTCGGCGGCGATAAGATGTCCGCGCCATTGATGAGCAATGCCTTGATTAGTGCGGCACTTGGCCGGTCTGTCCCATGCTTGGAAAGGACTTCACGGAGGACGGCGGCACAGCCTGCAACAAGCGGTGTAGCCATGCTTGTTCCGCTCATATAGCACCAGAGATGATCAGGACCGACGCGATGTGGACCAACTAGGTAGGTTGATTTCGCTGACAAAATGGAAGTGCCTGGTGCGACGATGTCAGGTTTGAAGCGATTTTCCAAGGTGGGTCCTCTACTGCTAAACGAAGCCACGCGGGAAGGGTCTTCAGCCTCAAGGCGAGAACTAATTGGAGGTAGCGGAAATTTAGCCGGACAGGTCGTGCCGTACGTATCTGTAGAACCCGGCCGATGATTCTCACTGGCACCCACCGTAATGCAATTTTTAGCCGCTGCGGGGCCTCCGACATGTGCTTGACCAACGTCACCTATTCCCGCGATGTCGGTTGCGGCATTACCCGCGGCCAAGCATATTACCATATCTTGGTGCTCCCACACGAATGAGTCGACTTCAATTGCATATTCAAGATAGCTGTGTTGTCCACCTTGCATAAGAAGCTCCCAAGAGTCCGAGTGAACTCTCGCGCCATGCTCCTCGTAGGGAGTCATGAATAGCTCGCCGAGTCGCGGAGGGAACCGATTAAAATTACTCCCTACGCACTGCATAACCAGACGAGCCTGCGGGGCCGTCCCCATGATGCGGCTTCCGCGAAGGGTCAGGGCATCACCGACAGCCGATCCAGCAACATGAGTACCGTGACCGGAAGAGTCTGCAGGGTGACCACCCATAGGGTACAGCTCTAAAACCCGGTCCCCGAATGCAGGGTGGACCGACCATTTCTGCCCCCTGTCAAATCCACTGTCCGCGATAGCGATCACCTGGCCGTCTCCCTTAAAGGCTTGTGCTTGTTTCGGATACCTTTTTGGGTAGATATCGGCTCCTAATATTTCTCGCGCCTGGTCATTGCATGGTACTATCTTGCCCACCTTCTCGATATAGCGCACATCGTCGAGCAAGGCCACGTCATCTAGGCAATGACCCTGGATGGTGAGACGAGCCTTATTTGGGAAGAACTCGATATCCTTTTCGCTTAACTGCGCCTTAACAGCGATAAGCTCCCGGAAATATGTAGAGCTCCAGTCCGCGCCTTTATGAAAGACGATATCGACCTCATAGGCACGTTCGGGATCGGCCTTTTTCAGATCTGGAGAAACCTTGAGCTCCGGACGGTAGACATCCACGTAGGCGATGCCATTAATTTGACGAATCTTGTTAAGATCGTCGCCTCGGTAGCCGTATAAGTATGCATTCTTGAAGAAATAGCTGTGGAACAAAAGACCCGCTCTCTCTAGCTCCTGTCTCTGTGATGAACTTAGGCGCCTCCAACCCTGAATCAATATATAGTTAGTATTCGACGCATCTGTGGCTGGTTTTACTGTCCGATCAAGAGTGTTTCCGTTTATTCTGATAGGAGGGAAGGTATATTCCAAAAGCTTCACTATCCCATAGCATCCAGATTCAGCCGCATAATGTAGAGGTGTGCGTCCAAGTTCGTCAATAGCGTCTGGATCCGCTCCAGACTTAAGAAGGAGACCGGCAATTTCGGTATGGTTCCCTTTAGATGCGACGTGTAGAGGTGTCAACCCGGACGCGTCTCTAATGTTCGGATTGGCGTTTCCATCCAGGATCTGTCGGACTTCGTCGATATTTCCGCGGCTTACCGCACCCAGTAGAACGCTATCTGCTAAGAACTAGTTAGCGATAGTACATCTAAAAGGGAGAGCAGACATACACTGCTTAGGAGCGGTCATTTTGACAGGACAAACGTTTGTGAAAATACGGCGTGAGTTAGAGATCCCCCGAAATCGTCTTGTCTTAAAAGTCCTGCGTTATGGGGTAGGGCCCCGCCTCTGGCACACCGCCTACCCATATTTGGGTAGGGAAGATTGGTATACCCCACTCTCCCTGTTGTAACACCTATGATCCCTGCATTTCTTAAACGCTACTCTACTGACTCCATAGTTAATGCTTAACACTTCCGTGGTTCCTACTCGCGACATTAGGGCTGGGCCTTCATTGAGCTGGATAGTGACTTCAGCCCGCGTAGCCTAGACCCATGACGGACTCGTTTTCAGGTGCCTTAAATCCCAAGTGCTATCACCACTCCTTTCAGCAATACTGCAAATTACACATTAAGTTTCTTAAAATGAGGGTTCGGCGTATTAACTACTACTCAAATGAGTGTGTGTGATTAAAAGTGCGGGTGTGATTTTCCGATGTGTACGACGTCGTATTTCCCAATCAATCGGCCAATGAATCGGAATTATGATATAAATACTGTATTTGGATGAACGGACGGATCATAAGCTAGCCTGGTAGGGTCCAGAGCGCTATCTTGACCTCAACAATTTGAATTTCTGCTTGATATATTTCTTCATGTGACTGCTTATATCAAGGTCTAGGCGTAGCCATGAGTAGATTCACGCCAGAATTAAACTTTTTGGATTCGTGGACCGAGGATAGTATCAGCCAGAAACACCAGGCAATGAAGGCCGGTGTCACCCGCAGACGCTAACAACGGTTGATAGATTATGGCACACAGAACTAGACAATAACCTCCCTATTTAGAAACCTCCGTCCCATTTACTCTAAGCGCTGTTTATGTCAGTTATTAGCAATAGACGGTATCATGCTTTACATAAGGTTGAGCTCCTTTTGGGCAGAAACGACACTTGTATGCTCAATACAGTATGCAGGGGAGTAAGCGAATGCAAAGAATCGACTAAACTTTACCAACCCGTCGGACGCTCTGACCTGGTAACGATCAAACTTAATATACAATCATGGTCGCTGACGTAGATATGAGTTTTATCTAGAGCCACCTTAATGTACCAATCACAGACAGGAAGAACTATGATTGCTCTATCGGCATATAAACTCCAGTGATCCTCTTTTGACAAGCTTTTGGTAGATCCGTTCTATCGGCCCTTCCTCAGCAAATATAACCATGTCGGAATATCTTATCTCAAGGGTTAACGCAAGAGACCGCGACGGACGTACAGCGTTACATCGAGCGGCCGCAAACGGATACGACCGAGTCGTGGAGCTCCTACTTCAGCAAGGGGCCAATGTAATCGCTCGAGACATTACTAATCACACGGCCCTACATCTCGCAGCTAGCAATGGCCACTTGGAGGTAGTGAAAGTACTGTTAGGGCCAAGGCGACACAACACCACGAATCTGCCCTTTTCGAGTGGCGATATGGTTTCACTCGAGACAATCGAGAGAGAATCACTGATAACTATAACTCGACAAGATGAACGCCACGGGCGGACCATAGCGACATTTATAAAAGGAAAAAAAGGACCACTGACAATTGTACATGAATCCCTTCCCTAGATATATAGACCATTCTTGGATGTACAGACTGACTCTCACTGAGTAGAGTATCCGGAATGTATCTAACGGTTTTGCCAACGTAAGAGCGACGCTCCGTGTCGCAATCGAAAACGCCATCGCAGTCAGGGAATTGCTACAAGAGAAGCCAAACATCATACAACCCAAAAGCATAGCTTCTCTCGCAGAATTAGCGTTTGCTCTGATAAGCTCTGAAAACTTCGTGCCCTCCAGCAAATTGGCACCATACCGGAACGGGACGAAATTGCCGCTCTCATGGTTATCGCCGGAATCACCTGTCATACGATCGATGGAACCGTCGATGATACTATCCAATATTCAAACAGACTTGGAAACCCTTGACTTGGCTATATCGACAAATATTGAGACAACTGGAGCTGAGACAATGGTAGAAGTCTTGGACGACTTTGTATGGCAGCTTGGAAAGTTTGCGAATCTTAACATACAAGACAACAACGGAGAGACGGCACTACATCAAGCGACGACCAACAGTGATCAGAAGATCGCCAGATTGCTGTTAGAAAACGGTGCATATGCTGACATTCACGCCCAGGGCGTGCAGGCACTGCAAATCGCTGTGGAAAATGGAAACGTGGAGATGGTCGAATTACTGTTAGGTCATTTGAAATTTGGAAATGAAACAAAAGCCTTGTTGGAACTTGCTGAGAGGCAAGGAAAGGAGGTCCTACGGCCGTTCGTGCGTATATACGGACTGCCAGCGCTAGAGTTGGCTCTGGAGAGAGGATGGCAAAAAACACTGGAAGCCTCGTTAGAAGAAGATATGCATATCACACAAGAGACTGGACAGAGGGCATTGATGGTGGCAGTTGAGAAAGTGTGGCCGAATTCACTATATCTATTGCTAAGGAAAGATGTGAGCGTGAAAGAGGAGGATAGGGAGAAGTTGGTAAAATTGGTGGTGGAGAAAGGGTGGAAACAAATTCTGAAATCATTACTGGAAAAGCGTGTGGATGTCGGAGGCGAGGCTGGAAGGGCTGCGCTAAAATTGATCATGGGGTGGGATGATATGGAATTAAAGGAGGAATGCATACGATTGTTACTGGAAAATGGAATGGAAGTCAAAGGGGAGAACGGACAGGAGTTATTGAAATTTGCGGCAAACCATAATAAGGAGAATCTCCTGCGAGACCTCGTGAACCGCGGGGTCAGTCTGGATGGGGTTGCAGCGCAAGATGCACTGCAGTTGGCGTCAGAACATGGATACCTTTCTGTCGTGAAATTCCTCATCGATAACCATGTTGACGTGAACACGCGCAAGTTGTCTGTGCGGGCTATCGAAATTGCGGTGAACAATAAGAAATGGGAAACGGTCAAGCTGATGCTTGAAAAAGGGGCGAGTGTCATAGATGAGTCTAATGACACCTACCCAAACCTGGGCATAATGGCTTTCGAGGAGCTGCGCAGTGATCAGGAGGTTCGTTCCTCTACTCGCGATGAAATAGGGCGGCTACTCCTGAGAGCTGGATTGGAAACCAAGGAGCTACATGGGCGAAAGGAGCATTGGCTGGTGCGGGTGGAGAGAAATTTTCGAAGAGAAAGGCGAAGGTCCACCGCCAACGATCCAGACTTGCAGGCTTTAGAGGTCTGATTGTGCCGTATCACCCGAGCTGACGGACACGATATAATCGGTTACATACCAGCCTACAAAGAAGGAGGATCCGATGTTTATAAAACAGTGGTTTGAGACTGTACACCAGGCTATTCAGGATGGTATCTATAAGGATGATATATGGAATTTTGACGAAACTGGCTTCGCAATAGGGCTCTGTTCAACCTCTAAGGTCATCACTGCGGTGGAGCGTAGTGAAAGACCTCGAAGAGTCGAAGAGTTATTCAGGGGAATCGAGAAAGAATGGGTCACACTTATCGAATGCGTGAGCTCGATACCATTGCGAAGGCCTAGAGGCCGATCTCACTCCTCGCAACACTAGGTAAGGTACTAGAATCAGTCATCGCAGAAAGAATCTCGCACGCGGTGGAGACCCACAGCCTGCTTCCGACCAGCCACTTCGGGGCCCGTAAGCAGCGGTCAGCGGAGCAAGCAGTGTTACTCCTCCAAGAGCAAGTCTACGCGGCGTGGCGTGGCCGAAGGGTCCTAAGCTTGATCAGTTTCGATGTCAAAGGGGCTTACAATAGGGTCTGTAAGGAGCGATTGCTCCAAAGGATAAGAGCGCGAGGGATCCCAGAGGTTCTGCTACGGTGGGTCGAAGCGTTCTGCTCGGAGCGAACGGCGACCATCCAAATCAATAGACAAGCATCGGAGGCCCAAAGCCTTCCACAGGCGGGACTACCTCAGGGGTCACCCCTGTCCCCAATCCTCTTCCTCTTCTTCAACGCAGATCTCGTCCAGCGACACATCGACGGCCAGGGAGGAGCGATTGCCTTCGTGGATGACTTTACCGCGTGGGTGACCGGACCGACTGCACAAAGCAACCGACGGGGTATTAAAGCAATCATCAATGAAGCACTCGACTAGGAAAGGAGAAGTAGAGCGACTTTTGAGGCAGAGAAAACCGCCATTATACACTTTGCCCCCAAGACACACAAATCGAATTCGGAGCCATTCACCATCAAAGGAGACACCGTCGAACCCAGAGACCATATCAAAATTCTTAGCGTCATCATAGATACAAGACTCAAATACAAGAAACACATCGCGAGGGCAGCTTCCAAGGGGCTTAAGGCGGCGATAGAGCTTCGGCGGCTTCGGGGCCTATCCCCCGCAACAGCGCGGCAGCTCTTCACGTCGACGGTCGCTCCTGTGGTGGACTATGCCTCCAACGTCTAGATGCACGCGTTTAGAGATAAGAACCTCGGGCCGATCAATAGAGTACAGAGAGTAGGAGCGCAAGCGATTATCGGGACATTCCTCACAGTGGCGACCAGCGTAGCGGAAGCGGAGGCTCACATCGCTCCGGTGCAACATCGCCTCTAGAGACGAGCGGCGAAGATGTGGACGGACATGCACGCCCTACCAGCAACCAATCCCCTCCGCAGGAGTACTGCTCAGATCAAGAAATTCAGACGATACCACCGTTCGCCATTATATCAGGTCGCAGATGCGCTGAAGAGCATCGACATGGAGACGCTAGAAACCATCAACCCATTCGTGTTAGCGCCATAGGAAGAACATGTGCAAGGTGATACTCAGGACCCATCAGAGACACTGACCGCAGCGGGCGGTGTCATGCAGATCGCGGTCAGCAGTTCGGCACGGAATGAGATGGTAGGATTTGGCGTCGCGATTAAGAAGCAGCCACCTCGGTATCAGAAACCGAGGCTCAAAACCTTCTCTGTCACACTGGGCACTAGGCGAGAGCAGAACCCATACTCCGGGGAGTTGGCAGCAATGGCACACGCACTAAGCACGCTACGGGGACTGAAACGGTGTAGGGTCACGCTGCTCACGAGCAACAAAGCGGCGGCACTCTCGCTGAAGAACCCACGACAGCAGTCGGGCCAGGAACACATCTGCCAGATATACAAGTGGATTCAAAGGCTGCGAAGACACGAAAATCGGATGGAGATCCGCTGGGTTCCGACCAGCGAGAAGAATCAACTGTTAAGCCTGGCGAAGGAGCAAGCTAGGGCCGCAACTCAAGAAGACGCTACCCCGCACGTACAGGGTCCTCGAATGAAGTCGACAACACTAAACATCGCACGCTCTCGAGCAGTCCCCCAGAGCTGCCTGCCAGAGAGCGTTGGGAGACACTCCAAAGGAGTGGACGCAGCGCTCCCAGGAAAACATACCCGGCAGTTGTATGATCGATTATCATGGAAAGAAGCGAGCGTGCTGGCTCAACTCCGAACTGGCATGGCTCGATTGAATGGATACCTCCATCGGATCAACGTCGCAGAATCAGATCAGTGTGCATGTGGGCAAGCCAGAGAGACCGTGAAGCACTTCCTCTTTCGGTGTCGGCGGTGGACCACACATCGGACGGAAATGCTGCAATGTACCCACACTCACCGCGGTAACATATCATTTTTCCTGGGCGGAAAATCGCCTTTGGATGACGCGAATTGGACGCTGAATTTGGACGCAGTGCGAGCCTCGATACGATTTGCAATCGCCACGGGCCGACTCGAGGTCGCCTAACCCCTCCGACCAACACAACGACACCCACTAACCCCCACCAACTACCTTGTGCCAGAGATAGTAGACGCGCTTCAACTGCCGAGGATAGGATGTTGAACACTTGGAGAAGCGCCTTCAAGCCAGTCTACTAATAAACACTAACCCACAAGGACCCACTAAGATATTGACATCTGAGATGACATACACTGAAAAGAAGCTTGTATGGGCTCCAAGGAGGCACAGCATTCGCTACGGCATGTATATTTAGATCAGTGATAGTTGCCCTTTCGTTTCAGCCGCCGGGCGTTAATGAATTGTGTGTGTGTGTGTGTGTATAGTGATAGTCTTCTATTTTCTTAATTTCTACTCACATGGATGTATTCCGGTTTTCTCGAAGTTTGGCCGTCCGTTTCCGGGGATCTCGCCAGATAAATTTTGTCCCACCGTTTTCTCTGCCTTTCACCTTCACAAAAAGTCATGATGTCACCGATTTGGTGTTGCCTCTTAAAAGCGCACTTCTGCATCAGGTATGGCAATTAGCTAGTCTCATGTTGAATTAAAGGATGCAAAATCCAAGACTTCTCAATTTGAGATGTCCAGCCAAAGTCCGACTGGGTACCGCGTACTCTGCCTTGATGGTGCTGTATCCTTTAACAATAGTTAGTGGGTTCAGCTGACCAACCTTAGATCTCACTACCAAATATTTCACAGTTCATGATACACTGTTGATTGGTGGCCGAAGAAATGCGCGATCCGTCTAGACCATCAGTTCCCGCGGTTACAAATTGGTCTCTCATATCATACCATCACATATCCGTCCAGAAAAGGACGGAGTAGAAACGTCACTAGATGAATTCTAACTCCGGATCACTGCCTTTAACCTCAACGGACGGATCCAGATGCATACATAGAGGATATCGAGGGCTTTCTGTGGGACGCATTTGGCATGCTTATAACAATCTGCCTGTTTAAGGCTCTTGGTGAAAGGGTTGTGTATTACGTTAATAGTTTTTGGGCGATTGTTACAGGGCTATGTAAACCAAAGGACCCCGCAGCCTGTTGCCTTCAGTTAAGACGTCCTCAGCTACCTGCTAACAATTTGACTGACGTTGATGGTCAATTTGTATTCTTAAACAATTACTGCGGCCACTGTTGAAGCAACGATGGAGCAGATAGCGTCTACTGTACACGGCGGGGAGCCAAACCCTCTTGAGAGAAATGGACTCTGTCTGCTGTCGCTGGATGGCGGGGGTGTGAGAGGACTCTCGACGCTTTACATCTTGAAAGGCCTCGTGGATCGACTGAACCATGAACGACAGGGCCATACACCGGTCAAACCCTGTGAGGTATTCGACCTCATTGGAGGAACAAGCACGGGGGGGTACGCAGACCCTTAAACAGACGCGGATTCTTAAATACACACTGGCTCGTAAAGACGCCGGTAGCACTGACAGGGAATAGGTTGATTGCCATTATGCTTGGTCGCCTCGAAATGAGCGTCGACGAGTGTATCACTGCGTACACCAAATTAATGAAATGCGTGTTCGAGGAGAAAGTGAGCCGGGTACCGATGAACTTGTTTGGCAACGTCAAAGCGCGGTTTGACTCAGTCAAGCTCGAGAGTGCAATCAAAGAGGTGATCACTACCCACGGAGCAAAAGAAACAGACCTTTTGAATGATGGAATCAAGCGCGGTTGCAGGGTGTAAGTATCTCTCAACAAGTGTGGATAGTTCTAATGTTGTCAGCTTTGTTTGTACCACGGCCCGTGAGACAAAAGATATTGTGCGCCTTCGAAGTTATAGTCTACCGGATAAGGGTGACATTCCGGCTACTATCTGCCAGGCTGCACTGGCTACATCTGCCGCGACGAGCTTTTTCGATCCTGTCAAAATCAAAAAACGCGAATTTGTCGATGGAGCTTTAGGGGCAAACAATCCAGTGGATGAGGTAGAGGGAGAAGCATCGAACATTTGGTGCTCTGACACAGATAAATTTGACACACCGGAGCTGAAGCAGCTCGTCAAGTGTTTTATATCTATTGGGACTGGAAACCCTGGCAAGAAGGCGATTGAAGACAAAATGTTAGGGTTTCTATCAAAAACCTTGGTCGATCTGACCAGTGAGACGGAGAACACGGAGAAGAAATTTATAGCTAGATGGGCTAAGCATTTTGATGCAAAACGGTACTTTCGATTTAATGTCGACCAAGGGCTCCAGAATATTGGACTGGCAGAATATCAAGAAGAGGGCGCAATTGACGCAGCGACAGACGGCTATCTTGATCACCAAGTGCAGATGTCTCGAGTTCGAGATTGTGTCAGAAATTTGAGACTCAAGGAGAGTGTGTACATGGAAAACTTCTCATAGTGATTCACGAATTTGTTTCACTGATGTATTCAGATAAAACCAAAATGACCTTCGCGGCTAGTATGAAAGTAAGTTTCAAACCCCTATTTGACTATCATCTACTCAATTTCTGCAGCAGTATACTAGCGTATGCAGAATTCAGCAACTATCAGTACAAGACGCCGGCGTGGTACAGGTACTGCCTGACAAACAGGCGGATATCACGAGGAAATATGATCATGGAAAGACAGCATTACACGTGGCCGCTATGCGTGGGGATGAACGAGAAGTGCAACTGCTGCTTGAGAAGGGTGCAGATATAACAACGGAAGACGATAACGGTTATACGGCATTATGTTACGCAGCACGAGAGGGGCATAAAGCAGCGACACAGGTGCTACTTAACAAAGGAGCGGATGTCAACCTCATATATCCGGACGGAAGTACAGCATTGAGCCAGGCTATAAGACACGCATACTGGGATAGTCCGGATGCCGTGGTGCAGCTA